>QLPI01005207.1:0-19930 GCA_003314275.1 Chroogomphus rutilus | reverse complement strand
GTCAATGAGCCCTTGATTTGAATTACCCATATCTTCATCACCCCTGACCGGAATTACATAATATTTCAATGGTTGCATAGCCCTGATCAGATTCTTTCTTTGATGCACCAACACCTTTTTCATATATGTTTTACATTCAAAGCTATTCAATGAATAGTCCAAAAGCACCAAACATTGACTCAGTTTTGTGAGTCACTGTATATAAACCCCCAGTCAACTGGACTATTTGCCAGTATGAATATCAACTTAGTCTGCATCGTAGTTTCCGATTCAGTTCTGGTAAACTTTCCGACCTTCTGAAATTAGGGACAGATGATCGAGGAGGGTGCAACACATAAGTTGAAGCCAAGTCCCTGCAACCTCAAACAACTCGAATGACTAGTCATATGACCTAATACCGTGAACAGTCCTAAGCCCCCAGCACTTTCCATCTTTCCACCTTTCCATTTCCATCCATGAACCCATGACCTCTAGCCCCTCCATCTCTGGAGTAACAAACCCCCTCATGGAAACCATTCGGAATCCTCCAGAAATCTTTCCAGAAGTATCTAGCTAAGCTCCTGACACGCAGACTTAACACAAGCAAACATTTGACTTTGAGCTGCCAGCACTTGATGAGCCAGATGAAGAAAATATTGAGCAAAAAATTACCTCAGCCCCATATGGACAAACTGTTATAAGGAGAAGCATCAGAGAACATTCCTACATGCAGGACCCAACCAGACTTACTGTATCTGAAGGACTTGAAGATATTCTCCAGCCTTTGGTGCATGAGAGACGAAAGACAATGTTCAGCGTCCCTGACACAGTAGAATCAAGGACTTGTATACTCACCCAAGTACCCAACACCTCTAGGACCCTTCCATACTGAAAACCTACACACGGCAATGATGAGTCAAGTCCTGCACCCTCTCCTACCCTGCTGATGGTTAGGCACCTGGAGGAAATGCAGCCTTCCAAGGAATTAACATGGCCTCCTAAGGGTTTGGAACCACCTCAGGACAACTCCCATGATCAAAGCAAAGAGGTGCATGGCCATTTGCTGCATAGATGTCAAGGGGATAGTCTGGAAAGGGGGGATCATGGAAAATGGCACATGTGGCCACCCAGAGACCGAGCATGACTGCCTAGAGACCTGGAACCACCTGGAGACAACTCTCCAGATGATGGCAATGAAGCGCATAGTAAATGGACATGTAGACATTGAAGAGATAGTCTAGAAAGGGGGGATCAAGGAAGGAAACAGTCAGTAAAAGCAGCAATAAAAAAGGAGGAAGCTTTGATTCCAAGCTTCATCCTGAGATAGTCCCTGAGTGGGATGGAGATCCAGACACCCTAGCTCAATGGTTAATGAAAATAAACCATATAGCTGACAGGTCACGTACTGTTCATAGACAATTGGGAGAGATTGTCCCCCTCTGGTTGAGAAGAAATGAGGAGAAGTGGTTCTTCTCACTCCCTATGAGCTATAGGAAACAGGTAACAGTCAGCTGGAGAACTATGAGAAAGGCAATCACCACTTACTACATGAACCATGCATGACTTGACCACCAGAAGTCCCATGCAAACCATGTGTCATACAGGGAGTCAGGGCATGGGCATGAGAGCCCTAGTGAATACTTCATGTACAAGGCAGAGCTGTTGATGCTAGTAAACAAGATGTCAGACTCGAAGCTCATCATGGAGGTGATGGCCAGCACACCTTCATTCTGGAATATGGTTATTGATGCCCAGCAATGCCCGACAGTTGTTGAATTCCAGTCAGTGATTAAATACCATGAGGAGACACTGATGCATGCACCTTTTACCTCCTCCAATGACCTCAAACGACAATTGTAGAACCTGGAGATGAGTGCATCCAACCAAAAAGGGCAACGGCCCAATTGGGAGATGACACATTGAGGTGCAATCCAAGGTATGGGAACCTCAGGCATCCAAACCTATTGTTATATCCGTGATATAACCCCGACACCTCGGACATCTGACATAGGGTGCTACAAAGAACCTCACTCCGAACCAAGTCCGAATCCACCTGGTCACCTCCAAGTCCGACCAACAATGATCACCTTGGACCTTGGACATCTTTCCTTTCTCATCGAACAATAGTCTTATTGTAACACCAGTTATAGATCTTTCTTGTAACCCGTTTTCGTTCGTCTTATTGTTCTCTTGACTATTCTTAATTAGTTACAATAAGGACTGCTATTGTTAAGTCCGCGTGTCAGGCGCTTAGCTAGTACTTCCGAAAGGGGAGTCCGGGTCGGTGTGAAGGTCCGTAACGGGGCCGAGGACCGGAGACGGAAGTCGGACGGCTACGGGCAGAGGCGGAAGCGCCGGGAGCTTAGGGTCGGTCGCGGATTGGTTCAATCCGGTCGCTGTAGTGTTCGAGGTCGAAGGGACTTGGCTTCAACTTATGTGTTGCGCCCTCCTCGATTGTCTGTCCCTAATTTCGGAGAGGAGACGGAAGTTTACCGGAAATGAATCGGAAACTAGGTGATGGACTAAGTTGATATTCGTACTAGCAAACAGTCTAGTCGACTGGCAGACTATATACATGCGACTATCCTTGTACTATCTTTGCCGGTCATAAAACAAGGAGAAGGAGAGTACAAGGGGTCAATATAAAAGAGAAAACAAGGGAGTGAGGTATGCGATGGTCCTGCGCGTCGGTTATCAAAGTATTGAGTCTTCGGTCGGAGATGGACTCGGGAATGGTGTCTTGGTCATGACAGGAACGGGAGCGGGAATGCGGTTTCTCGGTCGGTCTTGTCGGGAACGGGGATTACGGAAAACAATCCTTCGTCCTTTCAGTCGGAAAGGTCTCGGAATAGGGGAGGGTGGTTGTGGGGGTTAGTGTGGGTTGTTGAAAGCATGGGCTATAACAGCTATGTATAAATACCTCCAGACTTCTGTACTATACCTTAGTTCGAATATTGACTTAGTATTCCCACTCACTCTCTGAACTCCAAAACTTATCTTCTCTGAACCTCCGAAATAAAGGACTGACGATCAAGGAGGGTGCAACATACAAGTTGAAGCCAAGTCCTTACGACTCCAAACACACTGCTCAGACCAACTTATGTCAGCTGGGACCTGACGCAAACTCAGACCTTAACAGTATATTCGAACTCACACTCCTGATCGTCTATGAGATGCAGCGAACGAATCAGAGCCATTCAAACACTTAGAGTAGCTTTGGTATGCTTGTCAAGTCTGCAACACCGAGTACCGGCTCACTTGGGAATACCGACCAACCGGCCCTTGCCCACATCATCTCGCACTACCATGTGGCCTCGGCTCAATACACCCGGTACATCGTCTGGACCACTCCTCTCATCCTATCCCCTTCACTGTTCCTTCACCCCCTATCCACTCCTTGACCTGTTCCCCCTGAACAACATGACGCCCACTCATTGTCCTGGCCACTGCCTATTGTTTTATCTTTGGCCATCCTCTATTGTTCTATTCTCGCCCACCACTTCATTATCTTATTCTCAGCCAGACTCCATTATTCTAATCCCACTTACATTCCTTATTCTATTTCTGATCACTGTGGACAATACCTCCATGTGGTTTCTTCATACCTTATTGTTTCCATTCCTTATGCCACCCTGTTCCACATCTTGCTTCTTAACTATATAAGTAGCGGGATGTATGTAGATAGTTCCTCACTCAGAATATCAAATTGGTTCGCACCCCTTTGTCCGTTCCCTATCTCTAAAGTCCTTCGCTCGAGCCAACGCCCTCGGCATCCCTCACGAGACTCCTCCCACTATCCAAATTAGTGGCACGCATGGAACAGCAGGGTGCAATGCACGAGCACGTTGAAGCCTAGCCACTCCGGAACCATTTGCAGGACTTAACCGATATTTCGGCGTTACCGAATCCTGACAATGCCATACATCCCTGACCCCAAACTTACCTGCCACAGAACCCGACATCCATACACCACCAAACCCTTCACCAGCCCCAGACCCACTATCTGAACACTCATCAAACCCCCTTCTAGAACCCCGAATGCTACCCTCAGATGACGCTAATGGTAAAGCCAACTTGGCAGAAGCCATCACCATGTTAGCCAAACATCTGTCCGGCTCAAAGAAATTGTCACCTCGGACCAAGATTCGAGACCCCGACCCCTTCGATGGCTCCGATGCCAAGAAGTTACAACCATTCCTGGTGCAGTGCACCTTAAACCTTCGAGACCACCCTGACGCCTTTGACTCCGACAGTGCCAAAGTAACCTATATACTTGGACTACTTCAAACCCGGTCTCTCCTCCAAAGAAGACCCTTACTGGCTCTACGATTATCAGGAATTTGTCTCTGAACTCAAAGCCAACTTTGGCCCCCACGATCCAGAAGGAGAGGCCGAAGCTGACCTCGAAGCCCTCCAAATGCACGACAACCAATGCATCACAAAGTATGTGGTAGAATTCAACAGGCTCGCCGTTCGCATTCAGTGGGGAGACTCCACACTCCATCGACAATACTACAATGGCCTACCCAACAGGATCAAAGATGAAATCACCCGCATAGGAAAACCCGACTCCCTACTGCAACTACGACAACTGTCCCAGTCGATCGACTCTTGTTACTGGGAACAGTGCTCTGAGATGTCTCAGGAAGCCTCCACGTCCAAAGCCCCTGAACGTCCAAATGACAGAAACAGGGCACCAACAGCTCCGATTGCAAGTATGAGCACCAGACCTCCGAACCCCAGCCAGACCCCAAATAAGACAACCTCAGACATGACCACAAAACTCAGCAAAGATGGCAAACTCACGCCTCAAGAACGACAATGCTGTTTCGACCACAACTTCTGCCTGTTCTGTGGAAGAACCGGTCATGTAGCAAAGGAATGTCCCAAGTCAACCTCCGCCGCTGCCAAAGGACATGCAACCACTATTGTAGAAAGCACAACCAAGGCAATGATCTCCAAAGTAGAAGATACCTTGGAGTCAAAAAATCTCTAAGCAGCCCTTTGACTCTAGCATCAGTTAGGGGCTATGCTGAACCCAATGATGCACCAATGGAGATGAGAATCAATGCATCCACTCTTTCCAGTCCAAACTCCTTGACCATCTGCCTCCACCTTGAAACCACCTATATTGACACCCTAATAGACTCAGGATCAACTCATTGCTTCCTGGACTCTGACTACACTACAAAGCATCAACTCCAAACCTAAGACATCACTCCGATTCCACTACGACTCTTTGATGGCTCCTCCAACTCCATAATCAAAAAGCCATCGACCTCTGCATTTGCTTCCCAACAGGGGAACAACACACCATTACGTTCTATGTAACTCCATTGGATTCTAGTTGCTTGGCAGTCCTCGGACACAACTGGCTCACCTGCTACAATCCATTGATTGACTGGTTATTGGGCAGTATCTTGTTCGGCTCTCCAACCACAACTAATCTCCAGGTACAGCTACGACTCTGTGCTCATCCAAAACTCCATCCCCTTCAAAACCCTGGCTTGTGGCACCAAAGGTTACCCTAGTAAATGCGGCAGCCTTCGCCCGAATATCGAGAATGGAAGGAACACAAACCTTCCAGCTCTTCCTCTCTGACCGCCATGACCTTGAAGAAGGTCCGATAGACCTGAGTAATGTTTTGAGCGAATACCATGAATTCAAGGACGTTTTCAGCAAAACTCGAGCCAACACCTTAGCCCCTCACCAACCATATGACCTCAAGATCGAACTGGAGGAAGGCACATCGCACCCAGTCAGTCCAATCTATTCTCTCTCTGAAAGTGAACTGAAGTCCCTCCAAGAGTTTTTAGATGAGAACATATCCACAGGGTTTATATGACCCTCATGCTCCCCTGGGGGTGCTCCAGTCCTCTTTGCCTGAAAGAAAGATGGATCACTACGCCTATGCATTGACTTTTGTGGACTAAACAAGATAATGAAGAAGGATCGCTACCCACTCCCCCGAATCTCCAATCTCCTGGATAGTCCCCGAAAGGCCCGAATATTCACCAAGATAGATCTCCGACATGCATACCACCTGGTACGCATCCGAGAAGGCGATGAATGGAAGACCACCTTCTGCACATGCTATGGATCTTTCGAATGGAGTGTGATGCCCTTCGGACTCATCAACTCCCTGGCCACCTTCCAGCGATTCATGAATGACATCTTCTCTGACCTCCTAGACCTGTCCATACTAGTATACCTAGACAACATCTTGATCTACTCCGACAACCTAGAAGAACGTAGAAACCATGTCAAGGAAGTCCTTCGATGCCTCCAAATGAACCACCTATATGCCCAAGCAGATAAATGCTTCTTCCACACCGACACCGTGGAGTACCTCAGATACATCCTCTCTCCGAAGGGCCTGACCATGGCCGATGACAAAGTCAAAGTCATCCAAGAATGGCCTGAACCCTGAAAAATTAAAGACATTCAGTCTTTCCTTGGATTTGCAAACTTCTACCGACGCTTCATCTTCAACTACTCTGACATCACAGTGCCGCTAACTCGTCTGACACGAAAAGATACTCCATGGAATTTTACTGAGAATTGCAGAACATCCTTCGAGATGCTTAAGAAGGTGTTTACTATGGCACCAATCCTACAACAGTGGATCCCCGGATCTCAACTCATTGTTGAGTACGACGCCTTGGACTACGCCCTCGCAGCAATTCTGTCCACCATATCACCAACAGACAACGACATCCACCCAATAGCCTTCCACTCCTGACCCTTCACCCCTCCAGAATTGAACTACGACATACACGACAAAGAACTACTGGCCATCTTTGAAGCCTTCAAGACCTGGAGACACTACCTAGAAGGTTCAGTAGATCAGATTGACATTGTCACTGACCACAAGAATTTAGAATATTTCTTAACAACCAGGTTACTCACCCGTCGGCAGGTCCAATGGTCTGAATACCTCTCCCAGTTCAACATGGTAATATGCTTCCGACCTGGTCACCTCGGTGCTAAACCCGATGCACTGACTAGACGATAGGATGTCTACCCTAAAGAGGGAGGAAACGACTATGCCAAGATCAATCCGCACAACCTCCGACCAGTCTTCACAACAGAACAACTCGTATCATCACTCTGAGCCACCTCCCTGTACTCTCCAGTCATGCGAGCTGCGATGATCATGGATGTAGAACAACTCCATAAGGACATCCGAGCCTCACTCCAAGAAGACCCCACAGCCTCATCCCAAATGGACAACCCCACTGATCAATGGACCATCTCTGAGGATGGACTTCTCCTCCTCGATAAAAGAATTTACATCCCCGATCATGGAAACCTCCAACTCCGAGTCTTGCAAGACAAGCACAACCACCCCATCTCTGGACACTTCGGTCAGAATTGGACATTGGAGCTCATCCGAAGAGACTACATCTGGCCCAAACTCCGAGACTCCATTAAGTCCTATGTTAAATCTTGCACCACTTGTATGAGGTCTAAGCCACAGAGACATCGCCCTTACGGGCTACTCAAACAACTACCAATCCCTGAACAATCATGGAACTCCATCTCTATGGATTTCATAGAGAAACTGCCGACCTTGGACAGCTATGACACTATCCTCATCATCGTAGACCACCTAACAAAGCAGTCCCTCTTCATCCCCACCATAGACACAATCACTGCACTGACCCTCACCAAACTCTTCGTCCTACATGTGTTTTCAAAACATGGGGTGCCATCACACATTACCTCAGACCGAGGGTCCAAGTTTGTCTCCTCGTTTTTCTGATCCCTTGGCAAGGCTCTAGATATGAAACTTCACTTCACGTCAGGCTATCACCCCAAAGGGGATGGACAAACTGAATGCATAAATCAAACCCTCGAACAGTATCTCCGAGTGTATTGCAACTACCAGCAAAACAATTGGTCCAAACTACTACCCATCACTGAATTTGCATACAACAATGCCCCGAACGCAATGACAGGAATCTCTCCTTTCTATGCCAATAAGGGCTATCATCCAAACATCACCTTTCACCTCGAACACAACCTGGCTTCCTCTCGGGCACATGACTTTGTAGTCGACTTGGACGACCTGCATCAACAACTTCGAAAGACTATATCCAAAGCTCAGACCCAATACTCAGCCTCTGCAGATTGTTGTCAAGCGGTTCCTCCGAACTTCGAACTTCAAAGTTGGAGACAAAGTCTTTGTTAAGTCCGAGAACATCCGAACTACAAAGCCTTCTAAAAAACTAGCAGAGAAGTTTCTAGGTCCCTTTGAAATCATCGTGCAAGTAGGAACCATCTCCTTCACCCTGCAACTCCCCAAAAGCATGAGAGCCATCCACCCCATCTTCCACGTCTCCATGCTTGAACCATCAACCCCAAACACCTTCCCCGAACGCATACTCCCACCCCAACCCCCAGTCGTCATTGATGGGGAATCCAAATACCAGATCTCCGAGATCCTTGACTCAAAGATTGATGGAAGAAGATGCAGGTGCCCCCTCCAGTACCTAGTCCAATGGTCCAGATACGAAGGCACTGAAGATAAAAGATCCTGGCTACCAGCCAACAAACTTGGCCATGCCTCCGAGGTAGTCTCCGACTTCCACCAAGCCTACCCTGACAAACCAGGCCCCTTGGTGATGTCCTAGACTCCCTCCCCTCGGATTTGCACAGTTCACCTTTTCTGACTTAGATGTTTTCACTTGATTCAAAAGATTCAAAAAAAATGTATTATCTCTATTTACTCCAGAGATCCCAGTGTATCCTCCTGGTCCGACTCATCCTCTGGACCCCCTTCATCCCTCTCCTCCTTCTCCTTCCCCTTACCCTTCTCTGACACCTTCCCTTTCCCCTTCCAGGTGTCCCTTGGAGCATCTCCCCATCGGTCATCAGCATTCTGTGACCAATTGAACCACCGAGCTTGTTCGAGCATTCGGAGCTCGTTCATATGGACCAAGGTATCGGTGATCCTTTTGTTTTCATCCCCCATGTCCCGAATGTCCTGCCTAAGCCCACAGATCTCCTCTACCACTTCCTTCAGAGTGGCTCTGGAGAGGTCCAGACCCCGAGACGACCCCTCAATCACTACCTCCAGCCTCCTCTTCTTCAGCTTCAGAGCCATGCCATCCTCTGAAGCACCCCTTCCTCTCTTCCCCTTCACATCTGCCTCCTCCTCCTCATCGCCCTTCTCCTTGCACTTCACCTTCCGATCTGCACAGATGAAGCAAGAGGTTCCCTTCCCTGAAGATGGCCATATGCAGGGTTCTCCCTGATCGGAGCAATGTTTACATATCCAGTCAGGCTCTGCAACCCAATCAAGCATGTCTTTGGACGACTGATGGTACAAGTCGGGATGCAGACTGATCAGCATCCTTCGACTCGATTCAAGCAGACCGAGACCCACCTTGGCACCATCTGCTCTGGCACTCCTTAGCAGGGAGTTCTCATAAGCCTTCTGGGCCTGATGCACTCGGAGTGTGTGTTGCTGTTGGAGCATTCAGATGTGCTCTTTTTCCCGCTCGTTCAGACCCAAGCCCTCCACTTCCACATTCAGAGTCAGCCTCCGAGTGCCTACCCCCAAAGACTCCCCTTGCTGGGATTTGTCCTCCGCTATTGTTAACAGCTCCAGAATCATTTGAGAGCTTTTTACGACTTTCTTTCGAGGCGTCTTCTTGAGGACCTTTTTTGAAGTCACCTTCTTTCAGAGCTTTTTGGCCTCTTCCTCTTTCTGAAGTCTCTCGGCCTCTTTTTTTCTACAGCCTAATGGCCTCCTCCTCTCTGGCCCATTTTTTGGCCACTTCCTTGGCCTCCTTTTTGGCTTTTTCTTTGGCCTCTTTTTCAGCTTTTTCTTTGGCCTCCTCCTTGGCCTTCTGTTTAGCCTCCTCCTCCACCTTCCGGTTGGCCTCCTCCTCGGCCTGCCACTTGGCCTCCTTGGCCCTCCACTTCTCCTTGGCTTACCAGCTCAGACCTTTTCAAGCTTCTCCAAAGTTGCTCGCATCTGCTCCTCCAGAGCAGCTTTGTCATTGAGGTTGGGGGTGTTGGGTGATGACATGGTTGGGCTACTACTATGGAAAAGGGTCCCCCCTTTATACCTTTTTTCAACGCCTAATCACGTAATCTTCCCATGGTGACTTCCATTGTCATTAAGCGCTAGGACTTTGAGGCTTGGTCCTAACAGGGGGGCACTGTTATATCCATGATATAACCCTGACACCTCAGATATCTGACATAGGGCGCTACAAAGAACCTCACTCTGAACCAAGTCCAAACCCACCTGGTCACCTCCGAGTCTGACCAATAACGATCACCTTGGACCTTGGACATCTTTCCTTTCTCGTCAAACAATAGTCTTATTGTAACACCAGTTGTAGATCTTTCTTGTAACCCGTTTTCATTTGTCTTATTGTTCTCTTGACTATTCTTAATCAGTTACAATAAGGACTGCTATGTATAAATACCTCCAGACTTCTGTACTATACCTTAGTTTGAATATTGACTTAGTATTCCCGCTCACTCTCTGAACTCTGAAACTTATCTTCTCTGAACCTCTAAAATAAAGGACTGATGATCAAGGAGGGCGCAACATACAAGTTGAAGCCAAGTCCTTATGACTCCAAACACACTGCTCGGACCAACTTACATCAGCTCAGACCTGACACGAACTCGGACCTTAACACCTATCATGACTCATGGTCACGCCTGGCTGGAGCCTCACCTGGGCTACCACTGCCTAGATTTACAAAGGATGATAACAATACATCTAAAAGGGCTACTCCTGAAGAAAAAAGAGCTAGAGGATGCAAGTACTGTGGGAGCCAGAAACATTGGGATAAAGAGTGCAAGCATGCATTCATCCAGCCCAATAAGAAATTCCACAAAATTAATTCCAAACTAGCTACAGGAGAAATTGAGAACATCCAAGCACAAGAAGAATATGATAGTATTTATGACCAATTAACCATGGAGGAAACTGGCCTAGATGATGAACAAGCTCAAGTTTATCAAACAATTGCAGAAATTTCTGAAAAAATCCCTGAC
Source organism: Chroogomphus rutilus (assembly GCA_003314275.1). Lineage (NCBI taxonomy): Eukaryota > Fungi > Basidiomycota > Agaricomycetes > Boletales > Gomphidiaceae > Chroogomphus > Chroogomphus rutilus. The sequence goes on along the minus strand of QLPI01005207.1, from coordinate 8,926 downwards.
ATTCAGGAAACTCCAGGGGACCTCCCTGAAGCACATTGTAATGTCATTAAGCCCTTAATCCACAAGCTAAAGGATATATCTGTGCTGGGGGAATCACAAATTCACCCAGAATCACTTTCTTCTTCACCAACTTCTCCTCCTCCAGAATCTGACAATAAATTCCCTATTAAATCACCCAAAAATTGCAGGGAAAAGAGGAAACTGATTAAAGAAGCTGTAAAGACTACTTAATTGCTAGGGATATCCAAAATTGCCAACCTTGCCCCCAATGCATTGTTAAAACTGAAGAAACACATGTCCAGACCTGCTGGATATGCCTTCCTAGGAACCAATGCCACAACTACCAAGGTGTGGCTTGGGGAATATGGAAAGAACCAACAAAATCTTATTCCTAACTCTGGGCCAGACATTACTCTGATTTCCCAAAGTGCTCTGTCAAAAATGGACAATCCACCCAAGGTCAAAACTGGACAAAAAATCAATTTGATTCAAGTTACTGGGACATCAAAGATATCTGGATATGTAAACTTGTCCATCATCTTTGAAACAGATACTGGACCAGTTCAGATTGATGTGGAAGCCTATGTGGTCAAAGGCATGTCCACACCAGTGATCCTAGGAAATGATTTTGCAGATCAATATTCTATATCCATTGTCAGAGAGGAATCTTCCACTTATTTATTATTTGGGAATTCAGGGAGACATACAATTATACAGAACTCTGTTGGAGCCACCTTACAAGGAGATGATGGGCATGCATTCAAAATTAGAACCATTCCAAACCTGCCATCACTTCTGGCCAAGTTTAAGGCCCACAGTTTTGCCAAAAATCTCAGAAAACAAATCAGAGGTAGAATTCTTGACTCAAATGTCAGGGCATCTCGGGAAATTTGTGTTCCATCCAAATCAGCAGTCTTAGTCCCTGTTAATGTATTTTTCCCAGGGAATTCTGAACATGTCTTTGTAGAAAAGATAATTCACTCCAATAAAGGCCCAGAAGATTGTTTTGGAATTACAGACTCAATAATCTCTAGAGATAACCTTCAGCTTTATGTGTCCAATTTCTCCCAAGGACCAGTCATAATCCATCAAGGTCAATTACTGGGTGATGCCCATAATCCCACTTCCTGGTTGGAAAATTCCAAAGGAAGCCCAGAACAGGTTGAGAAGTTGCAAAAACATGCTCACCTGATCAAGGCTGTCACTGAGAAGGTGGGAATTGAGAAGAAGAGCGCATATATCCATGTACAGACAACCCTGAAGAAGAAATCATGCCTGGAGGACCCAAAATGCAAGAATTACCTGCAGAAATTATTCTGACCACACAGTTGATCAAAGAACTGGACTTCTCACCTGATCTGAGTCCTAGCCCAAGAAAGGACCTAGAGAGAATAGTTCTCAAAAACAAGGATGCCTTTGGACTTGATGGGTGCCTAGGGAATTATAATGCCAAGGTTGAGATCAGTTTAAGGCCAGAAGCTACGGAGATATCTTTACCTCCTTACAATGCTTCCCCTGCTAAAAGGGAAATCATTGAGAAGCAAATGGATGCATGGATCAAGCTAGAAGTCATTGAACCATCCAAGAGCCCATGAGGATTATTGTCTACAGATCAGGGAAACCAAGGATGTGCATTGACTATTGAAAACTCAATGAAAGGGTTATTCCTGATGAGTTTCCATTGCCCAGGCAGAATACCATTCTCCAGGCCCTCACTGAATCCAATTGGTTAACCATCCTGGATGCTCTTTCTGGTTTTACCCAGTTAAAGATGGCGGATGAGGCCAAGGAAAAGACAGCATTTCAGACTCACAGAGGTCTTTACCAATTCAAGAGGATGCCATTTGGTTATAGAAATGGCCCAGCCATTTTCTAAAGAGTGATGCAAAATGTCCTGGCTCTATACCTCTGGATTTTTGCCTTGGTTTCTATTGATGACATTGTGATTTATTCAAAAACATTTGAAGATCACTTAAATCACTTAGATCAGGTGTTCCATGCAGTCAGTGAATCAGGAATTACATTCTCACCACCACTCACCACCAAAGTGTCATTTAGTATATCAGTCACTCCTCCTCCTAGGACAGAAAGTGTCCAGACTTGGACTTTCCACTCACAAGGAAAAGGTGGATGCTATATTAGACTTAGAAGAACCAAGGAATCTACATGAACTATAGACTTTCTTGGGGATGATGGTCTATTTTACAGCATACATACCCTTTTATGCCTGGCTAGTGGCCCCCTTGTTTGAGTTGTTAAAAAAGGACACTAAATGGGAATGGGGAGAAACTCAGCAAGAAGCCTTTAGGCTGTCAAAGGAAGCACTGGTTAGCTCACCAGTCCATGCATCCAGGCATGAGTTACAGGATTTATTCTGATGTCTGTGATGTGGGCATAGCAGCCATCCTGCAACAAGTTCGGCCCATCAAAATCCAAGATTTAAAAGGAACAAGGACTTATGAAAAACTATAAAAAGCCTACCACGAAGGACTCTAAGTCCCTAGTCTAGTCATCCCAGTCAGCAAGGAAGAGATCCCACCTGAAGACATTACATGGGACACGGATTTTAAAGAAACCACTGTCAAGGTGGAAAGAGTTATTGCATACTGGTCAAGAACACTTAAACCAGCTGAAAGAAACTACTCACCTACTGAAAGAGAAGCCCTAGCTCTGAGGGATGGATTGGTGAAGTTTCAGCCTCACATTGAGGGAGAGAAAATCACTGCTGTGACAGACCATGCAGCATTAGTCTAGAGCAGGACTTTCCAAAATGTAAACAGGAGATTACTCACTTGGGGAACTGTATTTGCTGCCTACCCAGATCTCCAAGTAGTGCACAGAGCTGGAAGAGTACATTCGAATGTGGATCCTATCTCCTGACTCAGTAGAAGAGTTCTATACCAGGAAGGACCTGTGCAAGATGGATCAGCACATACCATTCTCAACTCAGATTAAGAATTTCTTATGGATTTTTACAAAGAGATCTCTCCCCAATTCAAGGCCAGAACACTCCAGTTAATGGCCAGGTTCAAAGAAGAGAATGAAAAGCTAGTAATCAGAACACTGAAGACCAGTGTGGAAGCTAAAACTCACCAAAAAACATTTCTGGTACCATTCCAAACAGCCAGAACCTTCAACTTGGTTACTGCCATTCATCCTAAAGAAACAGAAGATTTTGTCCGTGGATATAATTCAGACCCTTATTTTTCGAAGGTACGAACCGGGTTGAGGAATGAAGCTAGCTGGAACAAAGTTCAGCAACCTTGATTTTCCGAGAGGGAAGATGGACTCTCTTTTTTGAAGATTGGAATGGAAACCTAAGACTATGTGTGCCAAGGAATCAGCAAGCAAAAGTCATGAGTGAAACACATGATGAACCTGCAGAATCTGCCCATGCAGGGTACCATAGGACATATAACCACCTGGCTACCACCTACTACTGGCCACAGATGAGTAGAGACATCATGTTAAGACTCAGTAAGGATGAGGAGTCGGTCAAGTCCTGCAGACCATTTGGCATGGCTAGGCTTCAACATGCTTGTGCATGCCACTGATTTGGACAGAAGAGAGGCCCGTGAAGATGCCGAGAGTGTTGGCTTGAGCGAAGGACTTTAGACAGGAGAAGGGCAGACAAGGGGATGCAAACCAAGTTGATATTCAGAGTGAGGAACTATCTACATACATCTGCTACTTATATAAGTTAAGAAACAAAATGTGGAACAGGGTAGCATAAGGAATGGAGAACAATAAGGTAGGAAGAATCATGTGGAGGCATTGTCCACAGTGATCAAAAATAGAATAAGAAATGTAGGCGAGAATAGAATAATGAAATATGGCTGAGAATAAAATAATAAGGGAGTGGGTGAGAATAGAACAATAGAGAATGGCCAAAGATAAAACAATAGGGCAGTGACTGAAATAATAAATGAATAGTAAATGTTCTGAGAGAGAACGGGTAAGGGAATGGACAGGGAATGAGAGAATAGTAGGGGGTAGAGGGGATAGGGTGAGAGGAGTGGTCCAGACAATGTACCAGATGTACCAAGCCAAGACCACATGATAGTGAGGGATGATATGGGCAATGGTCGGTCGGTTGGTATTACCGAGTGAACTGGAGCTCGGTATTGTGGACTTGACACATCAAAAAAATTTTAGTCAGTTGTGATGTATGTCAGAAGGCTAAATCTAAATGGCATGCACCTATATGACTGTTGCAACCAATCCCAATACCCGGAAAACCCTTTGAGGTGGTGACCATGGACTTCATCACAGAACTACTGGTTAGCAATGGTTACAATTGCCTCTTTGTAATCGTAGACAAACTCACCAAATTTGTTTCTGTGGTCCCTACTATATTGGATATTGATGAGAAACAAGTTGCTGATCTATTTTTCGAAAAAATAGTTAGCATATATGGACTTCCAAGACAACTAATCACTGACCGAGACTCCCAGTGGACTGGAATGTTTTGGAAAGAGGTTACTAGACTTTTAGGCATTAAAAGAGTACTTACTACTGCTCATCATCCTCAGGCCGATGGCCAAACCCAAATAATGAACCAAATTTTGGAAATGGCACTTAGAACATATATCAGCCCAGAACTAGATGACTGGCATACATACCTGAGACAATTCATCTTAGGCTATAATACCACCCCGCATACATCAACTGGATTTAGTCCAGCATCCTTACTCTATGGATTCCACCCTACAACAGGAGCAACTGTCTTGCACCAGCCAAGTGAGATGGTAGATAGACCTGAGACAGGGTGCCAAGGACATGCACCTAATGACCCAGATGTTTTGGAAATTTTCAAAGCTCAAGAATTCCTAGAAAAATTTGAAACTTATAGATATAGGGCTAAGGAATCCCTATTGTTTACTCAAATGGTTCAACAAAGAATTTACAATGAAGGTTGCTTAGAAATCGAGTTTGAAGAAGGTAACTGGGTGCTCATAGACCCACACTCCCTGGACATGCTCAGAAACAAAAAGGGACTGGGCAGGAAATTGCAAATGAAGTATGATGGACCTTTTGAGATCCTAGAGAAGAAAAGCCCCATAACTTACTGACTCAGAATGCCAGCATCTTATGGAATTCACCCAGTGATTGATATTACACATCTGGAAAAATATCACATGTCCCCAGATGAGTTTGCCATTTTCCCAAGCAAAAAAACTGGGCAGGGCAGACTTCTCCAAGATCCCTGAATATGAGGTTAAAACAATCCTCAGATCCAGGTGGAGAGCAGCCCAAAACGGCCGGAAAATTGAGGAATTTCTGATCAAATTCGAGGACTATGACTCTAGCTTCAATGAGTGGCTGACCAGGAGGCAACTCAAGAATGCACCCCGGATTCTAAGGGAATGGGAACACTCCAAAAGAGTTGTCAAATGAAAATACTAGAACATTGAATGATGTTCTACCATATACCCTAGTCAGTTAGAGTCCCAGAAAAATATTTATAAAATAACCAAAAAATGCAGTATAAGTCAATTAACCCAAAAAGATTCATCATTCCTAAGAATCCTCAATAGCTTTAAAATTCCCAATCAATTCCTTCGACTTCTATTATGTATACACCCATCCAGATCACAGCAGCCAACTACCAAATCGTCCAAGTCGGGGACCATTTCCATCAATTGCCCATCCACATGCCAGCTGGGTATGAAGGAGGACCTGTGTTCGACTTCAACTTTTATTTGCCTACCTCTCAAGACTTCACACATTACAGGATCTTCGACCACAAGGTCTCAGTCCTCAGGCCCAAATTGGCAGATGCTATCTGGGAATCGACCCACATGAAGATCAGAGAAATAGTAGCAGCCGGTACAGATTGGGAACCAAGACACCCTACTATGCTACTTAAAATACCCAAGGAAAAACTACAAGAGCTAGGGATGATACACCCCAAATTTCCTCCTGTCCATTGCTTATCCCTTAATATACTAAAGGTTCTGAATGACCAGGAAGAGATATTCAACTGGTTGGAAATGTGGCATCAGTTAGGCCGGAAGCTTACCGCTTGGACCTTAAAGGCAAAAGAAGTCTCCAGGGACAACCCTCAGATGTCTTGGAATTGGACCCACCTCAAGAGAGCTCAAGTGGATAACTAGAGCATTGCTCACCATACCCACTTGGAATATCCTGATGACAAGGAGGATGAATTCATGGAAAATCAGAGGGAACCAGGTATGCTACCTACATATATGCACATACATTCTAGATTATCAAAACTACTAGGAGAGTACTACAATTGGTGGACATCTCCATCCACTACCTCACATTGTTACAGCATCAGTACCTCCCCAAAATGAAAATGATCCAAGGAGGAGGATGCTGAGGAAACCAGCCCTCGCTACCACAACCTCCAACTTATCAGATGGGAGCCTTCAGTCTCTCAGAAATTCGACAACCAGAGAAACCTAGGATATCCTCACTACACACCAACAAATGCACTATTCTGTCAGCTGTATGAATCTTATAGAACCCAGCCAGGAAATTATGGGATTATTTCTCCTTAAATTAGATTACATGTGTGTTGACTTAAATAGAGGTTTGGAGGGGGGATGATGTTGGGGAATGGGGAATTCTCTAGTAGATATGAAGGGCCATCAAACCAGGATCAGCATAAAGGATTCCAAACCTCTCTCACTCAGAAAATAATCCAACAAATCAGTCTTGAATTGACTACCAAAAAAATATAATAACTTTGGCTGGCCATTTAAGAGTGAATTACTTAGGGTAATCAACTCTTGAAACATCAAACCCTCAAGTCCAAGGAAAATCCTCAAAAACATATCTTTTTTGTCTATTTCTATTTGGACCCACAAGGAACCATAACTGGGTGTCTATTACTTAATACATGGAAAATGGCACCAAATTCCTGGGTCAAGTTCTCATAACAACTTGTACAACAAATTCCTGGGCTTATATAATAGCCATTACATAAAGGTCAGCCCAGAAGCATCGCTCATATACTAATAATATTTTGTGACCTGACCAGTCACAAAACTACAAGCCATGGGAACATTTCTTTTCTTTTGTCATTAGTGACTACAAGGGTGATACTGTAACTTCTAGGGGATTCCAGGACCTTCCATCCCTTTCTGTAAGCTTCTCACTAATTTCTAGAAGGTCTTGCCTTATTAGGGAGTTACATAATCAGCTTAGAATTAGTATATATAGAGACTAGTTCTGTAGCGTAAAAGTAATCAATCTTATCTTCACTGTCAAGTACACATATCAAGTGTCCAGTAATTTGGCAGTGCCGACCAAGTAAATCAGACTACGTCCATGCCCAAGTGTCCAAGCTGCATGCAAGTTACTTGGTACGCTGGTCTCGGCTTGGCACATCCACCATCCACATTCCTTGCCCCCATCCCTCATTCACGTTACCTCAATCACCATCCATTAATCCCACTCTATCCACTCCTGGATCCTCAAACCGCCTTACCTCAGGACTTCTTGCCCTTGTTTTATCCTCGGCCACAACCATTGTTTTATAGCTGGGCATTCCCTATTGTCCTATCCCTGGCCACATTCCTATTATTCTATGTTTTATCATTCTATCTACGTTTACATTTCTTCATTCTAATTTTACTCATTGTGGACAATACTCCCACATGCTCTGCATACCTTATTGTCCCACATTCCTTATTCCACATGTCACCTCTCAAACCTATATAAGTAGGACATGCATGTACATACTTCCTCATTTCTGGGTATCAACTAGGCTTAGGCCCCTTACCCTCTCCTTAATCTGTTAAGTCCTCTACTTGGGTCAGCACCTTCGGCACCCCCCAAGTATTCCCTCTGTCCCAAATTGGTGGCATGCACAGCAAGTAGGGTGCAACGCACAAGTACGTTAAAGCCAAAGCCACTACCTCTGGCCTGCAGGACTTGGCTGTTACACGCCCAGCCCTTCAGTATTCCCAAAGCTTGACATTCACCCATAATCCGCCGGATTATCTAGTGCTGCCAGCACTCTCTTAAGTAGGTTGCCAACCACTAAGACTTATCAACAGAGGTTTGTTCGTGGAATAAATCTCAACCCTCTATGCGGTGGAAGGTTTCTTGGCCAAAATATAAAAGGTACGTAAAAACATCATAAAAGAACTAAACTAGATTTTATAGAACATCCATGGAAATAATCCTAGCAAGGGTAGAATAATAGTTCACGAACATAAACTATTATTCCTACAGGTAATTGACAAGTCACCTGCCAAGGCTCCCTCTAACAATTCTTTTTGGACATCAACCCAGACAGGCATTAGCTTGCTGTCATCTTGTCAGAGAACTTAACTAGACTTTCTTCACACCAAAGTTTTGTCACAGCTCTTGGGTTACCAGCTTATAGTGAAACCTTCCACTTCAGTAGAAGGGTTTGAGATTTACTCGTTGAGTAACCTCTGTCAATAAGTCTGAGTGGTCAGTGACCTACTTAAGAGAGTGCTGGCAGCACTTTAGATAATCTGGCGGATTATAGGTGAAGATAAGATTGATTACTTTTATGCTACAGAACTAGTCTCTATATATACTAATTTTAAGCTGATTATGTAACTCCCAAATAAGGCAAGACCTTCTAGAAATTAGTGAGAAGCTTACAGAAAGGGATGGAAGGTCCTGGAATCCCCTGGAAGTCACAGTATCACCCTTGTAGTCACTGATGACAAAAGAAAATAAATGTTCCCATGGCTTGTAGTTTTGTGACTGGTCAGGTCACAAAATATTATTAGTAAGGTAGCAGACAAATGGTTTCTGCTAAGGTCACGTGGTGTGACAGTCATGGTCACAACCGCAAAAATTTTGGTTGTCCAAAAAAAAAATTGAAAAAAAAGTATTCTGCTATAGAGGATGGCAAATTTTTTTGGAAATAATGATTTAGCTACACTATATAATATCAGCCTTGTCCAACTCAGCTAGA
>QLPI01005205.1:0-11782 GCA_003314275.1 Chroogomphus rutilus | reverse complement strand
GAACACCTTGATAGGGCTCAAGATCTCTATGCAAGACTCAATGACATGGGAGCTAAGATCTCAAAAGAAGAATTCCTTGATATAATATTATCTTCATTGCCACCTTCCTACGAATCAGTCATGAATGCCCTCACGACATCTCTTGAAGAAGTCGGAAAGCCTTTGGATCTGGACAATATCATCCGGGTACTTAAATCACAATATGATAGGCGTAGGACATTGTCCCTTACACAAGAGGATCAAGGCTTCGTGGGTACTGCAGATAAAAAGGCGCATATATGCACCAACTGCAAAAAGCCAGGACACACAGTTGAAATGTGTTGGGCTAAAGGCGGTGGCAGAGAAGGCCAAGGGCCTAGGCAGAAGAAAAGATTCAAGTTCAAGAAGATGAAAGGAAAAGGGAAAGGAAAGGCCAAAGCCAACGTAGCTGATGAAGATGAGTCTTCAGGAGGAGACGATGACGGATCTATGGCATTCATCAATTATGATTGCGCCGCCTTCATCAGAGACGGAACAGGCGACACTATAATCTTAGATACAGGAGCTAGTTCTCACATGATGCCTCACAAGAACATGCTTGAGAACTACAGAAGCTTCCCCACACCACGTACGATTCGAGCAGCCGATCAAGGCAGCTTTGATGTATATGGAAGCAGTCAACTCAAGATAACTACTAGAGTAAGAGGGAAAGCAGTCACATTGACATTGAAAGATACACTATATGCTCCTAAAATTGCCTTCACCCTTATTTCCATTGGCCGATGCGATGATGCCGGTAACTGGACAGAGTTTGCATCACAAAAATGCACCATAAAGAATTCGTCCGGCCATATTTTATTACAGGCACCTAAATTACACGGCCTATATCCATTGGACAATCAGTCAACTCAACAATCCACTAAGCTATGTTTAACCGCCATCGAGACACACCGCAGACTAGGGCATATATCTTACAAGGCCCTTAAGCGCCTGATGGATCGTGGTATGGTTTACGGCTTAGAGCTATCTCAAGCTCGCGATAAATTCACTTGTGATGCGTGTATCAAAGCTAAGATAACACGCAAACCGCTCCCAAAAGAACCAAGTGAGCGTTCAAAAAAGATCGGCGACAAAATATTTTCAGATGTATGGGGACCGGCGAGACATATGACAATAGATAAAAAGTCATATTATGTCTCGTTTATGGATGATCACTCAAGGGAATCTGTGCTCTATCTAATGAGCACAAAAGACCAAGTCTTCTCCAAATACAAATTATATGAGGCCATGATGCTCCGACAAAGGAATGTGCATATCAAAATGCTTCTCTCAGATCGAGGGGGCGAATATACAAGTACAGAATTGAACAACTATCTAGACAAGCAAGGCACAAGACATAAATATATGGTACACGACACTCCCGGGGTGGCTGAGCGCTTAAACCGTACATTGGTCGAAAAGACCCGTGCCATGCTACTAGATTCTTGTCTTCCCAAGTATTTATGGGGATATGCCATTCAGCATGCGAATTATCTTAAAAATCGCACGCATACACGAGCTCTACCAGACAAGACACCCTATGAGATGATTCACCATCAGAAGCCGAACTTACAGGACACACACGAATGGGGGACGGAATTTTATGTGAAAATCAAACAAGACGACAAATTATCGTCTAGAGCTAAGAAAGCAAAATGGATTGGCCATTCTGCACAAAGCGACGGCCACTGCATTTATTGGCCGGAAAGTCATAAGGTATCTGTGGAGCGGAATATTATATTTGAGGGGGTAATACCACCTTCAAGAGCTCCTATTTTACCTATAGACGACCGCATAATTCCTACGTCTAAAATAATTACAATACCGCCCAAATCTTCCATACCGGCACCTCTAATGGGGTCACGTGTGAAGTCACCTGATGCACCACATGATCAGCTGGGTGAGAGTTGCATTGAAGAAATAATCGAGCGCACACCAGAGAGAGACTTAGAAAATCTGCAACCAAGTCAGAAAGACGTGAGTGGACCTATTGAAGCTCCTCCACTTAGAAGAAGTGAGAGGATACATTTGAAACAAGAACGGGCTTCAAAGGCCGGCTCTGGACAAAGATCTCAAACTGGAGAAGCCGCACACACAAATATTACTACCATCGCCTACGAAGACGTTGATGATACTACTCTCAACGATGTCGTACTTGCTTCTAATTTAAACATTGAAGAGAGCGATGGCAACATATGCGACTATCTTGCAATAAGCGCCGAACCAATAAATATGGATGATAATGAATATGCGTATATATCAAATGATCTACAGTTGCCTATGACGACTAAAGATGCCCTTCATAATCCTACATGGAAAACTGCTATGGATACGGAGATCCGATCGCAGATCGACAAAGGCACCTGGGAGCTTACTATACCTCCTCCGGGTGTCAACATAGTCGGGAGCAAATGGACTCACGTATTAAAACACAATCAGAAGGGAGATATAGTTCATGCAAAGTCAAGACTCATTGCTCAAGGTTTTACACAAACCTTTGGAGTCGACTATGATGAAACTTATGCACCAGTCATACGTATGACATCATTACGCACTATATGCGCTATTGCGGCAAGAAATGATTGGCCGATCCCTCACAAGATCACCGTCACTCTATATCAGCCTACGTCTTTCAGATCGACTCAGGAAGCATATCATAGAGCTGCCAGAAGCAGACAATCGTAGCCCTCTCTTCAACTGAGGCTGAATTCATCGCATTAACCCATGCCACTAAAGAGGCAACATGGTTAAAACAATTCATTACCGAAGTTTTCCAACCTATAAAAAATCCTATTAAAATATATGCTGACAACCAATCAGCTTTACTATAGCTTATGGTAATCAGCAGCACTCAAGAACCAAACATTTCGATATATGACTACAGTCGCGGACACTCAAAGTCCGCTTATTTTGGTAACCTATTTCTAAAGCTCCGGAATTTATCGGGATACCTTTATTAGTATAGAATGGATGTTTTAGAATTATTACAATGATATTTTCACGAGCCGATTCCTTGATTTCAGCAATTTTTCCATTTTGACCTCCAAAAATTGGCCACCTCCCTAAAATTTGTCCTAAAATCTTGAAAAATTGCCAAATGCTTCCTTTTAAGTATGCAAATATGATTCCGTAAAAAAATCAACATTCAACAACATATTATTTCACATTTAAACTCCGAAACTCTGATTACAGCAACAACATGCTCGGCCAAAAATCTAAGTAACAGAAGCAATCTAGGAACTTATCTGGACTTTGGAACCAGCCCAAAGCATCTCCAGCCCCTACAGACTCATCTCATAACCCCACTCTATCCCAATCTTCTGCCCCAAGTCCTGAAGGCAATAGATTTGAATCTGAATTGGATGAGGACGATAATGATCTTGAGCTCCTCATCCATTTTGATTCAATGAAAACAAGCTTACAACATGAGGATGAGCATTACACTGATCTGGATGATGATGAAGATGATGAGGCATTGGAAGAACTGTTATCACAGCAAGAAGACTTCATGGATCAGCCTTCTATGTTAGAGCTGATGATCAAGAACAGAGTGTCTCAGAGAAAGCCATGAAGGCTTTGGAAGAGGTAAAAGCACAGGCAGAGGAATAATATTATAGACCTAGCAACCCCTATGCAAACAGCATCCTACCTCAGGTGCACCCAGGTACACATCTGCCTTAGGTATAGATGACATACACACAGAGGCAAGTGCACCTGGGCTTCCCAGGAGGCAGGATGGGGCTACCAGCAACCCCAATGCAAACAGCATCCTACCTCAGGTGCACCCAGGTACACATCTGCCTTAGGTATAGACGACATATACACAGAGGCAAGTATACCTGGGCTTCCCAGGAGGCAGGATGGGGCTATCAGCAACCCCAATGCAGTCAGGGTCAGGATTGGTCACATACAGCCCAGGCAAGACCTGACTGCTCTGCCTGGATGCATGTGCCACAACTAAAAACCCAAAAGCAAAAGGACTCAAGAAGGGGTTGACTATCATTGAACGAGTGCATTAGACAGGCTTTAGCAACTAAAAGAAATGAAGGCCTGCTGATGAATCCTAACATCCAGAGATTCAGCTTTCAAGCAAATTCTGGGTAAGATGGGTGAAACAAAAATAATTAAGGTGTCACACCTTCCACACTTGCAGATGAAAAGGAAACAGATGGGAATGAGACGTTTGACTCATTAACATACCCAACGTTGGCCGCATGCGCACACATATGACGGGTTCGCGTACGACACGCATGCGTCATATGTGTTCGCGTACGACATGCACACGTCGTATGTGTTTGCATACGACACGCACGCATCGTATGTGTTCGCGTACGACACGCACACATCGTATGTGTTCGCGTACGACACGCACACATCGTATGTGTTCGCGTACGACACGCATGCATCGTATGTGTTCGCGTACGACATGCACACGTCATATGTGTTTGCGTACGACACGCACGTGTCGTATGTGTTCGCGTACGACACGCACACGTCGTATGTGTTCGCGTATGTTATGCATGCGTCGCATACGAGATGCACGCGCCGCATGCGCACACATATGACATCCGTCGTATGCGTTCGCGTACGACACACACGCGTCATATGTGTTCGTGTACATTACGCACGCATCGTATGCGTTCGCGTACGACACGCACGCGCCACATGCGGCTGACGTTGGGTATGTGGTAGCGTCGTGCAGTGGGCAGGCCGACGGAGGGTATGTGTATGTGGTAGCGTCCGGTCCACTTGGCCGACGTTGGGTATGTGGTAGCGTCCGTCCGTCGAAGGTTGGTAGCGTCGCGCAGTGGGCAGGCCGACGGAGGGTATGTGTGTGTTTGACACCAAGCTGATGTAAGCGAGGTTGGCGCTGAACCTCGATTACATCAGCTTGGTGTCAACAATCACTGGAAATTTGGTCCCAAAATTTGGCCACCCCCTAAAATTATCGGTAAAAATCCAAAAAAATGCTAAATCGACTCCTTTTCAGAGTGTGAATCTGATTCTGTAAAAATTAAAATATTTACATGAGCCATTCTCTCGGAATCAAAAAAGCGGACTTTGAGTGTCCGCGACTGTATACTTTATTCGAGACATGATAGAGGGGAAGAAGATACAGATCGATTACCTCCCAACGGATCAAATGGTCGCGGATATCCTCACAAAGGGTCTTCCAGGACCTAGAGTGAAGATCCTTACCAAAAAGCTTGGAATATATTGAGCTTGAGGGGGCGTGTTGGTGTACATATGCACCATACCCCTGAGAGATCAATCACAATATATTCACACTTTTATTTAAAAAGATATCGAACTGTACGCTTTTTGATTCTCTATTTTTCGAATATTTTTCTATATTTTTACCCTCAATATTGAGGGAGATAATGTATTTCTACCTGTACGCTACTTACGGGCGCTTGCCTATGCACGGCGCGACGTGCGTGGCCAGCTCCCTGGATTGGGACCGGCAATCTGGCTCAAACCTTCGATAGGGTCAAGGGCCGGTTGCAAGGTATTTGCGGGTGAAACACAACCCGCGCATGCCTCCCTCCTCAGTGGTTGACTACACTGAGGAGGTGAGTTATATAGTATAATACACAGAGGCTCCCGACTAATTTTCTTTATTTTCATTGTAAGATAAAATATTTAGGTATATTTTCCGAATATACAATAGTGGTTGACTACACTGAGGAGATAAAATATTTAGACTGCCTAGAAAATTCACAAACCTACTGCACATTTGCTCATAATCTCATCACAAGAACCCTTTGATAACCTCTGGTAGAAGTTGGTGAAGCTAAGGAAGGCCTGAACCTCCTTTTGGCTAGATGGGGTCAGCCAGCCCATAACACCTGCTAACTTAACTGGATCCATCTCTACCTTCCCATGGGATATGATAAGTCCTGGGTATTCGATTCTTGTCCATTCAAACTTGCACTTTTCTGGCCAAAGGTAGAGCTTGTGGGCTCTCAGCCATTCAAGGACCTCTATGATGATCTGACAGTACTCTTCGAGGGTCTCGGTAAAGATGAGGATGTCGTCCAGGTATACACACACATGCCCTTCCATGATGAGATCTTAGAAGATGTCATTAATCATGGTCTAGAACATTGCAGGGCTGTTGGTGAGGCTGAAAAATGTGACGAGGGGTTTGAAGAGATGTTGGTTTGTTCAGAAGGCCACCTTCCACTTGTCTCCTTCCTTGATCCATATGTTGTTGAACCCCTACCATACATCCAACTTGGTGAAGTACTTAGCCTCTTGAAGCCATGCAATGAGTTCCAAAATGATGGCAAGGGGGTAATGGTTCTTCACTGTCATTGCATTAAGCACTCGGTAGTCCTGGACCAGTCGTAAGGATCTATCTTTCTTCTTGATAAAGAATACCAGGCTCCCTATGGGGGACTTCAAAGGGCAGATACAACCCATGCAGAGGTTCTCTTGTAAGAACTTGTCTAGTTCCCATTGTTCGCTCAGAGAGAGTAGATATACCTTGCATGCTGAGAGCTTTATTCTAGGCTCTAGTTCTATTGCATGATCCTACATCCTCAGCTTGGGAAGGGAGTCAAAGGACTCCTTCTCAAAGAGGTCACTGAAGTCCTGGAAATAGGGGGGATTGTCCCTTTCTCTTTTGGGAGAGTGCTCCTGAGGGCTCATTTGGCCAGCTGTTGTGCTATGGTAGTGGAGGTGATGGTTGAGGTTGGGACAATTGGTGGGGCCATGGTTGCAAAGAGGTAATTGCCTGGTTTGAGGAAGGGTTTGCCATCATTAGTGATTGGCATGGGTAACCCCCAGGTATATTGTGTCTACCTGCACCCATACCCAAGAATACCTTTACCCTTAACAATGGGTAATGGGTTTTTGTGAGTATGGGTATGGGTACCTATGGGTTTAACAGGGATTGTTTTTACCTGCCACCAAACAACTGGTATAAATTTAAAATCAATATATTTCTATATTTAAAAAATCAGAATTTATTTGGCTGCTGATATAATTGAAGTTCTGTGCTAACCTGGCTTATATCAGCTTGGTGTCAACTATGTATGTGTGCATGTACCCTAGGACTCGCTCAAGATGCACACCTATACACTGCTGCAGTATGCAATGCAGCAGTGTACACTGAAGAAGAAAATACACTGCGTGCTTGTTACCAAGGATTGGAGTGTCACAGCAAACTACCTGTTGTACCATGGTCTAATTATGCTTGGTAATATTAGGAACCACTACACTAGCATGCCCGACTATTCAAATCAGCCCGTTCAGCCTAACTCTGCCTTTGTTTACCTATTCAGCTATATGCTCTTCAGCTTTCAAATTCAATCCACCTTGTGTATCCATCTTGGCATCAAATGTAACATTCAATATGCTCTACCCATTATGTCCATCCTCCAATATTTAATATGCTCCACCTATTATGTCCGTCCTCTAACATTCAATATGCTCCACCCATTATGTCCATCCTCCATATACTCGTACATCTATCTTTGCTTTTATTACCTTTAATATTTTCCTTTTATGTTCTGCTCCACTTTCCTTATTCACAATTCTGCTCTGTCATTTCTATTCTCTGATATCTGATCTGCTACTACATTCCTTATAGGGTAACTTGTTGAATCTGCATGCTAGGCACTTGAAATAACGATACCGGGAAGATTCCATAGGTTTCTGAAGGATTCTGCAGGGAGAGTGAGGTTCCAAAGATATAGGGGGTCAAGGGTCATAAGGTTGAGGGTGAGGAAATGGAAGGGATGGAAAGTGGATGACAAAGTGCCAGGACTTAGGGTGGTGGTCAGTCACAGTGTTAAACTTGTATGACTAGTTATTTGAGTGTTCGAAGTCAGAGGGACTTGGCTTCAACTTATGTATTGCACCCTCCTCGATCGTCTGTCCCTAATTTTGGAAAGTTGGAAATGTGCAAAGAACTAAGTTGGAAGTAAGCCAGGAACTGAGTCAAAAACTAGGATGCAAATTAAGTCAATATTTGTACTAGCAAATAGTCCAGTCAACTGGGGGTTATATACATGTAACTACTCCTTGTATTTTCTACTGTCCAGTCTAAAAAGAAGGGGAGGGAGGAAATACAAGGGGTCAATAGAAAGTGAAGAGCAAGGGAGTTAGGTATGTGGTGATCCTTCAAGATGCCTACCACGAGAGCAGAACCATAGTTATAGAATTGTGGGAATTTGAGATTGCAGAACTTTGGGTTGTGTTGTTGAAAAGGAATTGAAGAAAGGGTGGTTGGGGGATTGTTCCTGAATATCATGGTCAGAAAATCCCTGGAAAGGTACGGGTAGTGCACGAACTGTAATAGGTCCATCTGGGGGGCATGGGCCATAACAGTATTCCCCCACTAGGACCGAGTCCTCGAGGTCCTACACCTATTCATGTGGTGAATTGAGTGGAAAAGGAGGTGCAAATTTTCTTAGGCATTTTGGAACATAATGGGCATTTTCCAAGCACCCATAATCTGCTACCTTATCTATGGGGTCCCTTCTACTTTTCCCTATGTCAAGGAACTCGAAGTGGAGCTCTTGGAAAAGGCTTGGGCCTTTGAGGCCGAGTTTGCAGAAAGATCTGTCAGTTGAAGGAAGAAGGGGAGAGAAAGAGGGAAGAAGCCCTGAAACCCGAGGAGGCCCAGAAGTTGGTGGAGGAGAAGAAAAAGGAGGAAGATCAGAAAGCTGAGAAGAGCAGGATTGTAGAGGAGAAAAGGATTGTTGAAGAGAAGAGGATGGAGGAAGAAGCCCATGTAATCGAGCAGGAGAGTTTGGCCCTAGAGCATGCTCTCCTTGAGAATCAGAAAGTGGAAGATCAGCAGGGAGGAGGGGAAGATGAGCCGCCTTGGGGAGGTTTTGCCACCTCATCAGGATTCAGAGACAGGAATGTCCCCCCAAAAACCACTAGTGAGGGTGGTGATTCTTTGTTGGCTTACAACACTCCTTCAATTCCAGATTCTGCCCCATCACTGGTTTGTGGGAATCCTGAGGGTGGTGAAGACCCTCTTATGAGTTTGCCCATGGTTAGGCCTAGGGAATAGCATGGGTTAGAGTAACCCGCATGGGTCACTGGGTCAGGTGCCCTTGGATTTGGGTGCAGGTCAAGCCGAGAGCACCCATGACCCAGCCCAACCTGCCGCCTCAACTATGTACGCATGTATGACACACATGCACTGCATGTGCATGCGCCAACACAAATGTGCCATACACGCACATGCCAACACCAACACACCATATGTGCATGTGCTGACACCAATGTATTGAGATACACTGAAGTTCCCTTTCATGTTTCCAGTTGATATGGCTGGTATTTGACCAGATATGACTTGTTTTATGTATTACATCTTCGATGTTTTGATCTGAGTTTGAATTTAGTTTACATAATAACACAGTTTTCACTTTTGTGCTCCAACAGGTTATGGGCCCCGCGCTTTATCTATAGACATCTACACAATACCACCTATCGTGTTTTGTACTTATCTAGGCCCTCTATCATTGGCCAGCAACTGATCCCTGATCAGAGCCCATCTAGGCACTATAAAAGCACCTCAACAATCACACCAACTTCACTTTTTTGCCCTATTACAGCTCTCCTTTCCCTTTCCTTCCCCTCAGCTTCTCCCAGCAGTTGCTCAACAACCTCTTAAGGACTTCAGCCAGCCAGTGGTAGGACAGGATCCTTCCTCATTGCCTAGTGTTGCAAAGCCATACCCCTGGCCTAGTCTTTGACTAGTTTGCCGGTTGACTGAGGCCTCTTGTCATCCTTGGGTGCTGGAATCTGTGGTCTGCAGATTCTTAACAGTTCACCTGATTTGTGGCGAGGTTGTGCCATCCTATTCTGAGCCCTGAAATTCTGAAGTTGTTGGGGAGTAACTGGTGCCATTTGGACCATTTTTCTGACCTCTAGGGCCCTTAGGACCCCCCTTAGGACACTCCTTGGCTACTGCTTGGTATTCTACTTTGTATTTACATCTTCTGCATCATATTCTGCCTATATCTGCTCCATTTATGCATTGCTTAAACACGAAATTAAGCCCCCATAGATGAGGCATATCAATCCATTCATTCATTCACCCACAATACACCAATCTTCATACCAACCTCACCAAAAAACCATGTCCACATGCACCTCCAATGACGATACCACCTCTCCAAGATTTCCCATGCTGTCAGACACAAATTATCATGACTGGGCATTCAATATGACTGCCATGTTACGCTCTAAGGGTTTGTGGATGCTTGTTAATAACAAGAAGAAGTGCCCTACAGTGTCTGCAGATCAGAAAAAGTGGGATTTGGATCAGGAGATGGCAGCAGGTCTGATTGCTTCAGCTTTAGAGGCAGGACAATGTGTGCATGTTCAGGGAATTGAGGATGATCCAGTAAAGATGTGGAATGCCCTTCATAATGTTCATGTACAGAAACAAGCAGGCACTCATTTCAATGCTTATGATGCTCTATTAAACATCATAAAAGAGCCAGATGAGACAGTCCATTCACTCATTGATGCCTTTGTCACCAAAGGAATCAGTCATCTTGTTAGGAACCATATGCCAGCATGCCCAACTATTCATTTCAGCCCGCTCAGCCCAATTACGCCTTTACTTGCCTATTCAACTATTACACCCTCAGCCCACAGACTATATGCACCTTGTGTATCCATCTTGGTGTCACATGCTCCTGTCAATACACTCCACTCATTTAGATCAAACTCCATATGCTCACAATTCCATTCTCACTTCATTTACGTTTAATATCCTTTCATTTACATTCCGCTTCACTTTCATTTATTCACAATTCCGTTCTATCTCTTATATCCAATCTGTTATTACATTCCTTGTAGGGTAACTCCATTGGGAATGGGGATGACACGTCACCCCTCAATGTCACAGAGGAGATCAAGATTGGGACATAGTATTTCCGTTCTTGCTTTTCACTATCCTTGGCTTTCTTATCTATTATAGGAATCTAGTTGACTCCTCGTAGATTTGAAAGTAGTATAAAGATCTTGTACATTCAGTAGTTCAGTCCCCAGTCAGATAATCGACTTTGATTTTAACTAAGCCTTTCTTTCTGTCTCACTATTCCAAAATTAGGGACCAGTGCGATCTGGTGGGCGCAACATACAAGTTGAAGCCATGCCCTACTCTGAACCTCGCCATTGTTTACCTTTGGGAGATATTATGTTTAATTAAAATTATGTTATTCCTTCACATTGTAACAGATCTCCATCACTCCACCCAGTCTGCCATGCTTGCAAACAAGCAGTCCCTCCCTTCTCTCTGCCCACCTTGTCTCTAATGCCAGCTACCTTTGGTGTACTGATTCAGGAGCTTCTGCACATATGACACCACATCGGCACTGGTTCAAGGAAATCAAACCTCACAAAGTGGCTATAGAATTGGCAGACAATAGTGTGGTGTATTCTGAAGGGATTGGCACAGTGGTTTTCTGCCCAAAGGACAAGAAATTGACTCCCATACTTCTTTCTGATGTATTATATGTTCCCCAACTCAACCTCCTCTCAGTCCTCTTCTTGACTGTCCATTGTGGGATTAAGGTTGAGATTGTGGGAACCATCTTGAAGTTCTATAAAATGGGCAAATGTCAAGCACCGTACATACTGACAGGCCTCGGGAAAGCCGAAGGGGTCGGACAGGTCAAGGCCAAGTCCTGCAGGCTAGAAGTAGTGGCATGGCTTCAATGTGCTCATGCGTTGCGCCCTACTTCCCATGCATGCCACTGATTTGGGACAGAGGGATACCTGGGAGAGT
>QLPI01005198.1:0-12000 GCA_003314275.1 Chroogomphus rutilus | reverse complement strand
TTCAAAGCTATTCAATGAATAGTCCAAAAGCACCAAACATTGACTCAGTTTTGTGAGTCACTGTAGTTGACATGCCAGGTTGGGCCAGGTCATAGGTGCTCTTGGCTTGACCTACACCCAAACCCAAGGGCACCTGACCTGGTGACCCATGTGGGTTGGCCTAACCTGTGCTATTCCCTATATAGGATGGCCTGGTTAAATGTGCTAGGGCAGTTATGGTGGCCATCAGGGGCCCTATCTATGTCAGTATCCTTTACCATGCACCTTGTGCATGCTACACAAGTGTCAAGTACATGTGCCAAGTGTCCGGTAATTTGGCAGTGCTGACTGAGCAGTCAGACTACGTCCATGTACAAGTGCCCACAATGCATGCAAGTCACTTGGTACACTGGTCTCGGCTCGGCACATCCACCATCCACATTCCTTGTCCCTATCCCTCATACACTCTGCCCCTTTCACCATCCACTAATCCTACCCCATCCACTCCTTATTCCTCGACCCGCCTCACCTCGGGACATCCTGTCCTTGTTTTATCCTCGGCCACAACCTTATTGTTTTATAGTCGGGCACTCCCTATTGTCTTATCCTTGGCCACATTCCTATTATTCTATTTCCATTGTCCTATCCCCATCTACATTCCTTCATTCTAAATTTACTTGTTGTAGACAATACCCCCACATGTTCTGCATACCTTATTGTCCCACATTCCTTATTCCACATGTTGCTTCTTAAACCTATATAAGTAGGACATGCATGTACATACTTCCTCATTCTGGGTATTGACTAGGCTTAGGCCCCTTACCTTCTCTTTCCCCTGCAAAGTCCTCTACTTGGGCCAGCACTTTTGGCACTCTCTGAGTATCTCCTCTGTTTCAAATTGGTGGCATGCACGGAAAGTAGGGTGCAATGCACGAGTACGTTGAAGCCAAAGCCACTACTTTTGGCCTGCAGGCCTTGGCCGCTCCTTGCCTGCATCTTCAGCAATACCAAAGCCTGACACATAGACAGAGCTGCAAGTATCTCACAGTTTACCACATAAACTTTTCAACTGAAGTAAGGGGCCTCAAGGTGTTGGACAAAGTGTGGGATCATGAGTGGAACAAGAGGTGTTAAGTAAGCTAGGTGTAAGTGTTCAAGCAAGGCTTATAACCTATTGTAAATAGGGAATGGCACAGGTCACCCACGGGTCAAATGTGGGTGACCTATACCCAACCCATGAGAAACCCAAACCCATCAACCCATGGGTTGATGGGTGTTGGCACCCATACACATGCAGTGAGTGCATGTTATATGCCTGCACATATGGCACATGTATGTACAGAGCCTTTGTGTCATATATGTGCATGTGTGGTGTGCATGTGTCCTATGCACATGCATGACACTGCAGGTTGGGCCAGGTTGCAGGTGCTCTCAGCTTGACCCACACCCACACCCAAGGACACCCAACCTAGTGGGTTTGTGTCAAGCTTCAGGAATGCCGAGGATGTGGATGGGTAATGGCCAAGTCCTGCAGGCTGGAAGTAGTGGCTTTGGCTTCAATGTACTCGTGCATTGTGCCCTACTTGCTGTGCATGTCACCAATTTGGGACAGAGAAAGTACTCGGGGGGTGCCGAAAGTGCCAGCCCGAGTAGAGGACTTTACAGAGGGAAGAGGAGACAAGGGGCCTAAGCCTAGTCAATACCCAGAATGAGGAAGTATGTACATGCATGTCCTACTTATATAGGTTGAGAAGTAACATGTGGAACAGGGTGGTGTAAGGAATGGAGAACAATAAGGTATGAAGAATCATGTGGAGGTATTGTCCACATTAATCAAGAATAGAATAAGAAATGTAAGCAAGAATAGAATAATGAAAGATGGCTGAGAATAAGATAATGAGGGAGTGGATGAGAATAGAACAATGGAAAATGGCCGAAGATAAAACAATAGGGCCGCGACCAAATAATAAAGGAACAGTAAATGTTCCGAGAGAGAATGGGTAAGGGAATGGACAGGGAAAGAGAGAATAGTAAGGGGTGGAGGGGATAGGGTGAGAGGAGTGGTCCAGACGATGAACTGGATGTACCAAACCAAGACCACATGGCAGTGAGGAATGATGTGGGTAAGGGTCGGTCGGTCAGTATTACCGAGTGAACCGGAGCTCAGTATCATGGACTTGACAGTTGGCCTAACCTGTGCCATTCTCTAATTGTAAAGGCAGCTCAATTGGCAGAGTCTGCCACACCATGAATTCAGCAAAAGAGCTGAAAAGTCATGGTTGTACAGGTAAGCTACTTATATGTGATTGGTGATTAGCTAAGGTATGCAGTGTGATTGTTATCCCTTAACCCTGATATACATAGAACTGCAGTTGGCTCTATTGTTGTCTCAAGTGGGAAGCCATTATTCTCATTTTACAACAGACTAATAAAAGAAACATTCTCGATCTGTAGAAGTCTAGACAATGTTTATCTACATGCAGTGAATATGTGAGTCTATGTCTTAAGGGGATAATGTAGGAATTTCACATCAGTTGTGTATGTGGAATGCAACTGAGGAGAGACAAACTATCTACCGTGGTTATATACTATGGAAAATGTGGAACATGTGGAATGGTCTCAAATGGAACAATAAGATGTGGAGCATGTGGAACGATGTGGAATGACACAGGAAGATGTGTACCTACAGATTTCAACACAATCAACCAGTGCACTACATACAACTCATGGTCAACCAGATCAACCTCACATCATACTGGCCAGTCTACATGCCACTAACCACTGTCACAAACCTAACCATTAACCAAGACAAACCTCAATGCATTACTTGCATTGCATTACCAGCAGTTCATTGGCTTTCTGATGTATGCAATGCTACTTGGCACCTTTTTGCAGTAAACCGACAGTCACAGTTCAGCTCAAACCAAACCCAAGACCATCCGTTGGCCGCCTAACTTGCACCACAGTATCTAACAAAAACCATAAGCCTAAAATTGACCTATGGAGTGAATAACTCCATGGAACTGGTAAGTGACAGTGACTCCAATTGGGCAGGTAACTAAGATGACGGACACTCAACCAGCAGGTATGTATTCGTACTCAGCAGCAGAGGGATGGCATGGGCAACTCAGAAGCAGCACACTGTTGTGCTTTTCTCTAGTGAAGCTGATTACATTGCACTTGCTGAGTGCTCAAAGCATGCACAATGGACCATCTCTCTACTGCAACAGTTACTCTTTGATTACTCACCATTCTTTTCACCCATTTTTGATTTCTTGGGTGCATATGTATTGTCTTTATATCATTCGCTGGACAACAACGATGACGAAACGAACCCTTGTTCGATGGATCTCAGTCTGACAAGGTTAACTATCCTTTAAACTCTCGAGACTGTATATATTGCTCTGTACTAAAACTCTTTTCTCTTAATATGGTTCCTGGGGCCAATAAAGGATGGACAATATACATGAATCACCGATACTCAGACTTCTCATCCGTGACAGGTTAGTGTATTCATCTCGACGAAGGGTAGTCTAGCAAAACTAACACAGAACAGTGTACTCTATTTCTTCAGGTGAGTAGCATCATTGCTATTTCCTGCGTTAGAGTGACATCTCTCGCTTATAGTATATTAGCTGTATTATTTGTGAATACTTGTGATTTTTATTTATGCTGCTCCAGAGCCACCGTTGGGTAGGTCTTTTCTAGTGGAGAAATTTATCACCAAGGTGGAAATATGCAATGGCGTCCAGCTATATATATTTCATCGGGTTTAAAGGGCGAGCTTCGGGGAGATAAGAATAAGAGCAATCGGTCAAAAATTGAAATTACGAGAGCACAGAGTAAATATGCTGAGCTGGAAAGTGCCGAGCACTAGCCGCCTGCCTTGCTGTGCTCTTGTCCAATTCGCTTCACTACGATCTCTATCCGCTTCGTAATGCAATGAGCTCCGCAGGTGGTCTGTCAAGACGTCGCGTTCAAGCTAGTGCAGCTTCGGAGACCACATCTTCATCGCAGCATGAGCCATCCACTTCGACCCTAGGTGTTGCTTCTCCTTCCTCAAGTGACGTGAACGGATTTGGTCATGGTCATGCTGGTACAGCAATGGAGGGTGGCAACAAAATCGCATATGACCCTAGAGATCTAGGAAACGACGGTAGTACGGAGGGTAGTAAGATGCCACGGTTGACAATTTTAGAGGAAGTGCTGCTCTTAGGGCTGAAAGACAAACAAGTGAGCATCCGTCTGCACTTTTTTGGTTTCATCCCGGTCGTATATTTGTGATCAACTGCGCTGTACCATCTTTCACTTTTAAACATTCTTTCGCCAACGGCGTCTAGCAAGACTATCATGCTAACATTCCCCGTCAGGGATATCTTTCTTTCTGGAACGACAATATATCATATGCCCTTCGAGGGTGCATCCTTATCGAACTCGCCCTGCGTCGACGAATCGCTATGGTTCGCGATCCCGCAAGACGACGTCTGCCCCTCCCCGACCGCTTGATTGAGGTCATAGATGATCGTCAAACGGGAGAAACAATACTGGACGAAGCGTTAAAAATGATCAATACCACACCAGAGAAAATGGGCGTCGGTAGTTGGATTGACCTGATGTCAGGTGCTCAATTACCGTTCCACGTGCACGTGCTTGTTCACTTACACAACCCTTAAAGGCGAAACATGGAACGTTCTCAAAATAGGTTTCCAGCTGAAGCAAGTTCGGGAACGTCTCGCTAAAGGGCTCGTTGACAAGGGCGTCCTGCGCACAGAGAAGCGTAACTTTTTGCTCTTCGACATGGCCACACATCCCGTCGCAGACACGCGTACCAAGGACGGCGTGATCAACCGAGTGACAGCACTCTTGACAGCACGTACCACCTCCATTCCCGCGCAGGCACTCGAAAAAGAAGGAACGCAAGCCCGCGTTGCGCGAAGTGTCTCACTTGTTTGTGCAGCATATGCTGCAAGTGTGTTAGACAACGCCCTGGCAAGGCTAGGGTACGAGGAGCGTGAAGAGGCGTTTGGGCGATGCGATGATATCCTGGCAGAATTTTGCTGTTGGCCGTTCGGCAGTGCTAGTGGAGTCTCCGGAAGCGGTCAACAGAGGAAGCGAGAAGGATTGGGAAGGAGTGGTGGCAAAGAGGCGATATTTGAGCTCGTGAGGGAGGTGAAGAAAGAGATGAAGGATGAGGAAGATTTATCCTACGAGGTTCTCGCGACCGTCTTTGAAGTTTTCAGCCGCATGGACAGCCTCTTGTGACCATCTGATTTCTACTATCTGATACCTTTACTCCTGATATGCTGGATCCCATTCATTGTATGGAAATTAATCACTAGTCTCGGTGTTGATGTAGCTTACATCAAAATAGAGCACGAGACAACTGTCGTGTGAGTACTTGGGGAGAAAGCTCCACGATTATCTAATTTTCGGCCCGGAGGTCACCATGTGCCGTCTAATGCAAGCTCCTAGCAATATTCAGTCTTAGGCTTCCCAGCGATGCAGGATGTATCGACTTTGTTTCCAGATAATTTTCTATCTGTCTATATAAAGAGGACTTTTCAGCCTGCTGATCAACGTTCATATACTCTGACCTGGGAGATGTGTGAGATGATTTTCCATTAATCGATACCACTGGAATTTCGCCTCGCTACCTTCGGACTCGTGACCTCAATGATTGCAGACTAAGCAAATTGACGTACTACCCTCAACAGAAGGTCTTGCAAATGTTGTTTCACTGGTTCTTCCATCTCATTACAGTCCTTGTCTTACTGAGGATTACAAGTGGGCACCCTCCACCATGCCGTTTTGCATCCCATTACACCACAACGTCCATCCTGCACGACCCTAGCGCCTTTGAGCGCGACCTACTGCACTGGGAAGGCATGTTTCATCAGGACAACGTGTCGTATAACGCGATAAATGGCATGACATTCGATGGAACCCTTCTCGACCTTGTTACAGGGATCCATAACACTAGCGAGCTGCACATGTTCTCTGCACCTAGCAAGGAGTCTTTACACATGATGCTGCTCGCTCAAGTTATTCATGGCAATCCACTTGCGGTGCAGTGGATCCTGGCCGCACACGGACCCGGGGATGAGACAAATATGGAAAAGGCTGGCGCACTTGCGGTAGATATTCTGAAGACCAAATGGATTACTTACATGATGTTTAGCAAGACATTTCCTGGCTACGGCGGGTTTTTGCCATGGTATGTCATACTTCTTTTTCTTTTTCTGTGCAATTGGTTTTTTCTTTTTTGAACTGCCTATCTTGAGTCAGGTTTGCACACTCCGGAGCTACACCTCTTGCTCCGACATGGGATTGGGTCAACCGTGTCCCTGCTCTTGACAATGGCGAAAATATATGGGGTATATACGCCGTAATCGAAGCACTAGAGTCGAGTGGGAGAAAGGACTATATTTCCCTCGCAGCCCAATGGGAAGAATACTTGGCGCTTCTGAAAAGTACTGCCTTGCCAGTGTGTATTCTTTTCTTGCTAGTATTTTCGCATACCCTCTGCTCCATTCTCACCAAGGACAATAGATATTCTACCGTGGGTCTGGAAAGATTTGCGCGGTAACCAACATGGCCAATCAATCCCTCCCGGTCAATGATCCGACACAGGCCTACGTATGTGAAGGACTCGGAGGGTCTGGAAACCCATATTTAAATGATCCCTACGAAGGTAGCTGTTTCCAACATAGATCGCGTCCACTATTTGAAGACACCGTTTTCAGGACAACAGTTCATGTGGTTCCTCTTTCTCTACGGTGGCCTTGATCAGACTGAAAAGGAAGCTCTTCTGGCGTTCAAGCGACCTCAACTTGTTTCGGTCGACTGGTCTTTTCCTGGGTATCAAAATGTTACAGTTCAGAAAGGTAACTTTAAGATCAGTAACGTTTCAGTAGCTGATTTGATTTCTACCCAGGGTTCTGGTTTTCGGCACATGAGAACTGGGGATGGATGCAGTTGCCATATACTGATGTCCCTCTATTGAAGTAAGTAAGGCCTTGCATATCGTTCGGTGGATACAAATTCAGTCGATCCCCTTCTTCCCAGAACATTATACGCCAACATGGAGCGAGCACGTACTTGCAACTCTTTTGCCAAGAACAACCCCGGCATGTATGCAAGTGTAAACAACTCGACTGACTTCAACGGCCAAATAATCGGCTGCACGTGCCTTTCTGCTCCTACCAGCCATTTCCCACTGTTTTCTGATTTTCTGAATATGTAGATATTTCAAATGCTGGTATCCCCGAGATTGCAAACCAGACCATCCAAGAGCTTGACGGTGTGTCACTTCTTCAGCTACTGTTAGAGTAAAATTGATGGCGTGCCTTTCTCAACTTGAAAGTGGTCACACCGTATTCAACGATGAATACAATGATCGTGAACAAACCGGTCGGTCTCGCATGGTGGCACAACATGGCCGTCGCTAAGAGGATGCAAAGTATTCTCTCTCTCCTTTCACATCATACACTCCGATCAATTCAAAGTCCCAAAAACCAGATCCATACGGCTCCTCCGAAAGCACGCGCGTCGACGGTACTGATACGTCTGCTTTCGTCTCCTGGGACAGCAAGATGACGACGGTCAACGGCATCCTCGGAGGCGTCACTTCCCTCGTGAGGTCGAAAATGCAGCGTGAGGGTGTATACGACGAGTTCATCCAGGTCACGCAAAAGGAGTTTGGAATGGTGTTCGGCAGCCAATCACCATCACTGAGCGGAAGCGAGGCACCGTTCTGTTTGCCTGCAGACTCTGTGCCTGACACGGGGTTGGTTGACTTTACAGCTTGTTCCGCGTGATGTGTTAAGATGTGCGACGTGTTTCTTTGTGTCGAGGATGAATGCTTCGTGGCGTTTCCTTCTGTATCATGTAGATTCCACGATATTATCTCATGGTCAGGCCCTACATGCTTGGCTTCGCATAGCCAGGTTCTAACCGGGTTTTTACTAGTCTGTAATAACCCCTGATGATGTGGATACGAGCTCGGCGGGACTATGCCCAGGATAGAGTAACTTGGGCGCAAGGCATATCTCCAGTGGAGGAGAACAACTTGCTCTCCGCTGCATACAAACACGTTCATTGATGCGCAATACGTGTCATTTTTTCCTCCACTGTGCTGAAAGAGAAGGAGAATAAAAGTTGAGTTTGATAGACCTGTCAGAGGGGAATAATATATAAGAAATTAGGATATTGGTACATTTAAATTGGTATAGTTCTAGCTGGTAATAGATCGAGGAAAGGTTTACAAAAGATTCTCAATATAAGTAGATTTGCTGTTGCATGTGAGGAGGAACTTGGAAAGGGTATCGAACGCGACTGAGGAAGATTAGTGGCGTCATCCGGGATGGGGACGCCCAGCTTGGGAACAATGGTCGATGTTGAGGCACTCGAAGCAGGAGCCTTGGGGTTTAGAGGCGGAAAGTCGACAGAGGCCGACTCTGGGAGTGGCATAGTTAGACATGTATGGGTGGTAGTGGTTTTGGAACCAAATGTTGTTAAGGATTTGACATTCAGTCCAAACATCTCTTCCTTGCATCCCTGGCAACCAGGACCTTGTGGTATTAGAGAGGGTGTCAGTTTTATTCATTATTATCTCTGATAATTGCCTTTGGTAGGAGTTTCAATTTACCATTATGTTCTACAGTTGTGTGACTCTGTGACCTCAGCTCTTTCCAAGAGACTGAGGTATGAGTCCAAGCTAGGGAATGGCACGGGTCACCCACAGGTCAAATGAGGGTGACCCACACCCAACCCATGGGGAACCTGAACCGATCAACCTATGGGTTTTGTCCCATGGGTGGATAGGGAATGGCATGGGTCACCCATAGGGAACGGCACAGGTCACCCATGGGTCAAATGTGGGTGACCTACACCCAACCCATGGGAAACCTGAACCCATCAACCCATGGGTTTTTTCCCATGGGTCGATGGGTGTTGGGTGTGTGCTGCACCCACATACATGCGGCACATGCATGTCATATGCATGCGTGTATGATGTGTATGGCACGTATGATGCATATGGCACATACGGCATGTGTGGCGTGTGCATGTCGTCCATGTGTGCATTTAGCACATGTGTGTCATCCATGTGCATGTGCAGGATGTGCATGTCATATGCACATGCCATATGGTGCATACAGTGCATGCAACATGTGCACATATGGTGCATATGGCACATGCATGTCTGGCACATTCATGTCGTCTGTGTGCATGTATGGCATGTGCATGTTGTACGCAGATGCATGACATCACAGGTTGGGCCAGGTTGCGGGTGCTCTCAGCTTGACCCGCACCTGCACCTAAGGACACCTGACCCAGTGACCCATGTGGGTTGGCCCAACCTGTGCCATTCCCTAGTCACCCATGGGTTAAATGTGGGTGACCTGCACCCAACCCATGAGGAACCCGAACTTGTCAACCCATGGTTTTTTTCCCATAGGTGGACAGGTGTTGGGTGTGTGCTGCACCCTCACATGCTGACACAAACATGCCATATGTCGCATGCACATATGACACGTTGGTGTCAGTATGTGCACATACAGCACATTGGTATTGGCACGTTGGTGTTGGTGCATGTGTGTATGGCACATTTGTGTCAGCGTGTGCATGTCATATGCATGCGCATACAGTGTGGTCGAGTTGTATGTGTGTGTATGGGCATGGGTGTCGTGTTATGGCCCATGCCCCTCAAAAATAAACCCATTACAGTTCCTGCAACCCCCTGCACCTTTTCTGGGAATTTTCTGACTATGACTATCAGGAACAATCCCCCAACTGCCTTTCCATGATTCTATCTTAACAACCCAAAGTTCCACAATCCCAAATTCCCATGATTCCATAACCAAGGTTCTACCCTTGCGGTAGGCATCTTGAAGGAGCACTGCATACCTAACTCCCTTGTTCCTCTTTCTATTGGCCCATTGTATTTCCTCTCTCCTCTTGTCTTTAGACCAGACAGTAGATAATACAAGGAGTAGCTACATGTATATAACCCCCAGTCAACTGGACTATTTGCCAGTACTAATATCGACTTAATTTGCATCCTAAGTTTCTGACTTAGTTCCTGGCTCACTTCCAACTTAGTTCTCGTGCATTTCCAACTTTCCAAAATTAGGGACAGATGATCGAGGAGGGCACAACACATAAGTTGAAGCCAAGTCCCTCTGACTTCAAACACCCAAACGACTAGTCATATAAGTTCAACACCGCGACCAACCACCACCCTAAGTCCCTGTTACATACCATTGCAATGGTTGGTGAATACATGTAACAAGTTGCTGTTTAAATAGTGCCCACAGACTAATGCCAGATAACCTGGCATAGTGGCCTTTTGGCCCAGTTGAAAGAACACATCACTGTGGGAATTTGTTGCCTTTCACAGTATGCCAGGTTGCAAAGGTCAGTGGTTCAAATCCCTGTGTGCGCAATAATTTAGAGGGTTGTTGCAATCACTTGGACCCCAGGAACCCTGGCTTACATGATGTCCATGAAATCATGGGGGTCTGCTATGTCAAACAGTAATTAGAGTGCTTGGGGGGAGCCACAGACAGGCCTGAGAAACCTGTTAAGATATCATCACTGTGGCACCTCGAGGGCTCGGTACCTAAGGGGAAGGTACTGTTACATACCCTTGCAATGGTTGGTGAATACATGTAACAAGTTGCTGTTTAAATAGTGCCCACAGACTAATGCCAGATAACCTGGCATAGTGGCCTTTTGGCCCAGTTGAAAGAACACATCACTGTGGGAATTTGTTGCCTTTCACAGTCCCTGGCACTTCATCGACCACTTTCCATCTCTTCCATTTCTCTCATCCTCGACCTATGACCCTTGACCCCCTATGTCCTCAGAACCTTATCCCCCCCTACAGAACCCTTTGGAAACCTACAGAATCCTTCCGGTATTGTTATATTAAGTGCCTGACATGCAGATTTAACATGTTGTACATGTACATAGTTGAGGTAGTGGGTTAGGCCCAGGTCACAGGTGCTCTCAGCTTGACCTGCATCCAAACCCAAGGGCACCCAACCTGGTGACCTGTGTGGGTTAGTCTAACCCATGCTATTCCCTATGGGTGGATGGGTGTCAGGTGTATGCTGCACCTGCACATGTGCACATGCACGTGCAGCACATGCATTTCATACATGTACACATGCAGTGCATGTGTTTCATACACATACACATGTGGTGCATGTATTTCATATGTGTACACATGCAGCACATGTGGAACTTGCATTTCATATGTGTACACATGCAGTGCATGCATTTCATATGCATGTACAAGTGGCATGTGCATTTCATACATTTCACATGCATACGACATGCACCCTGGGACTATACACAAAGATAATGATGTGTTAATGGTTCTGCCTGGATGTGTGTGTCCTGGGTGTTGTAGCATTGCATGGGAATGAGCTCTGTGTAGGGTGTTAACTTGCATCTCACCCCTGAGAGGCCAACCTCAATATATTGTATTTTTGTATCGATTTTTATGTCATTCAGTGCGCTTTTACATTCTGAAATTTTCGATTATTATCCTGTATTTTTACCCTCAATATTGAGGGAGATATTCTTTATTTTTGTTTGCACTCACACGCGTCTACACGCGCACTGTATGACGCGCATGGCCGGCTCCCTGGGAAGGGACCGGCAACTTGGCTCAAACCTTCGATAGGGTCAAGAGCCGGTTGTAGCATATATGCGGGTGAAACATCACCTGCGGATGCTTCCCTCCTCAGTGATTGACCACACTGAGGAGGTGAGTTGTATAGTATTATCTACAGAGCCTCACGGCTAATTCTCTCCTTTTTCTCTTGTAAGATAAAATATTTAGGTACAATTTCCAAATAAATAACAGTGATTGACCACACTGAGGAGATAAAATATTTAGATTGTCAAACAACTTCTCTAGACTACTGTACAAGTTGCCATAATCGCTATACTCTGAAGAAGACATGATAACAAATTGGGAGTCTGAAGATTTGAGTGCTGAATAGAATAGTT
>QLPI01005197.1:0-50057 GCA_003314275.1 Chroogomphus rutilus | reverse complement strand
GGAAGAGTAGGGTGCAACGCACGAGTACGTTGAAGCCAAAGCCACTACTCCCGGCCTGTAGGACTTGGCCATTCCTGTCCGACATCTCGGCATTACCAAAGCTTGACAGATGGGGAAAGTGAACCAAATGATGAACCAAATGTACTGAGCCGAGACCACATACTAGTGAGGAATGGCTTGTCACCGGTGTGTGGGATTAACAGTAAGGGTCGTTTGGTCGGTACTACCAAGTGAACCGGAGCTCAGTATTGTGGGATTGACAGATTTGACCATTACATAGTGGCAAGAAGACAAAGAAGCATATATGTAATTATTGTAGAGGACCAGGGTACTGGGAAAAGGATTGCCATCGCAAAACACATGGTCTTTCATGTCTCAAGTCCACGATACAGAGCTCCAGTTCACTCGGTAGTACCAACCAAACAACCTTTACCAATTAATCCCACACACCAGTGACAAGTTGTTCCTCACTAGTATGTGGTCTCGGCTCAGTACATTTGGCACATTATGTGGTTCACTCCCCTCATCCCATCCTCTCTATTCTTTACTATCCTTTCATTCCCCATCCTTTCCTTACCCATTTCCCTTTGGGACATTGCTATTCACTTATTATTCGGTCACAGCCCTATTCTATTATGTTCAGCCATTTTCTATTGTTCTATTTTCACCCACTCTCCCATTATTCTATTCTTGGCCATATCTCCTTATTCTATTCTCACTTACATTCCTTATTCTATTCTTGATCATTGTGGACAATACCTCCACATGTTCTGCACACCTTATTGTTCTCCATTCCTTATGCCACCCTGTTCCACATCTCGTTTCTTAACCTATATAAGTAGCAAATGTATGTAGATAGTCCTTTACTCTGAATATCAACTAGGTTTATGCCTTCTTGCCCTCCCTTCTGCTGTCTAAAGTCCTTTACTCAGGCCAACACTCTTGGCACTCTCCCAGGTATCTCTTCTGTCCCAAATCAGTGGCATGCATGGAAAGTAGGGTACAACGCATGAGTACATTGAAGCCAAGCCACTCCGACTGGCCTGCAGGACTTGGCCACTTCCCGCCAGCATTGTGAAGTCAG
Source organism: Chroogomphus rutilus (assembly GCA_003314275.1). Lineage (NCBI taxonomy): Eukaryota > Fungi > Basidiomycota > Agaricomycetes > Boletales > Gomphidiaceae > Chroogomphus > Chroogomphus rutilus. The sequence continues at coordinate 48,973 of QLPI01005197.1, read as the reverse complement.
CACTATTGCAATAGTGTTTGGCCCATGCATCGTCGGCATTCCCGGTGCCTGACATCATGAGAGGAAGCACAATCTGAGAAAAAGGGAGAAAAAGGAAACAAGGGAAAGAAGGAGAAAAAAAGACAATAAACCCTAGCCATCTGTGAGCACTGTTTCCATGGGAGATAATTCTGACTTGCCTTCTACAAGTACACTTGTATCCATCACAGTTGCTTCAAATAATGCCATTTGCTTTTATATTGTGAGTGAAAACAAATGGACAATGGACTCTGGCTGCACAAACCACATCACCCATAACCTATCTGATTTCTTAGAGTATTGGTCACTCATTACACCATGCAAGGCTTATTTTGCTGACAAAACTACATTCATCTCATACATAGGCATTGGCATAGTCACTGGAATCACTTAAGTCAATGGAGAAGAAAGAAGATTGCCCTCCATGAAGTCCTCCATTCCCTGGAGATTGGAGGCAGGTTCTTCTTGGTACTCAAAATTGATAAAAAAGGGTTTTCAACAACCTTTTCAAATACAAAAGCTACAATATCTAAGAACAGAATCATCTTTGCAAAAGGTCACATTAATAGACAGCACTACTGGCTCTCATTACAAACCAATACTCCATCCATATCTAAGGTCTACACTCCAGTTCCTCTTGAAATCTTACATGTGAGACTCAACCATCTCTCATGGTCCTCACTTGAGAATCTGAATACAAAAATAGTCACTGACTCCAAGAGATCCCTAGCAACATGTGAAGGATGCCTGCTGGGTGAACCCACTTGACAAAAATTCACAACCTCAACCAGCTGTCATGCTGAACCTTTTACTCTTATTTACATCGACTTTGCAGGACCTATGAAAACCCACTCTATTCAAGGAAACTACTACCACTTCATACTAGTAGACAACTACACATGTTACAAATGGATATATTTTTTATGAATGAAAGGTAATACCTTCAATAGCTTTAAATTATTCCATGTGCTCATTCACACCTATTATGACAAAATGTTCAGAGCCATATGCACTGATCATGGGGGGAGTTCCTTTTAAAGGAATTTAGCACATACCTCAAGGAGAAAGGTATATACCATGAACTTATAACACTATATATGCCACAGTAGAACAGTACCTGTCAGAGGACAACCCTTTCCAAATCCTAAATCCAAGTTCGAAGCCCTGTTTCAAACTCCGCTCTGATTCCGAGAATGGAAACAAGGGTCTGAGGGTAGGAGAGGGGTTCCTCAACCTCCATACCTAGGCCATGCTACAAGCTCCATTATCCACTAACCCACCACCAACCCCCACAATACACACCATCTGTACCATCTCCACACCATCCGTGATATCTGTGACCTCTGTGACCTCCTGTGTGACTGACAGATAAGTCCATGCACTGGTAATACTCTGAAGGTCAGGAATCTAGGGACCATCAGGTAGAAAACCAGAATGAGTTTAGCACAGTGATTAGAACCCAAAATCAGCACCCAATCCCCGGACTTAGTACCAGGAGGTTGGCTCTACAGACTCCAATGTATAGATTTGTAGATTTGTAAGCTAGTGCACAGACCACTTACATAAAGGGTATATAAGAGGGGTTTACCAGCAGTGGGATCCTTAGAACTTTCCTCCTTGGATTTCCCCTGCCTAGGTGAGAGCCCCACATGTATTTAGGTAGTAACTATAAATAAACTTTGGATTTCCCCTGCCTAGGTCCCTCCATGAGATAGCTCTGGAGAAGTCTGGAGGGTTGCCCTTACAGGATCACTGAATGTGCAAACAGAACTCTCATGTCAAGTACACATACCGAGTATCCAGTAACTCGGCAGTGCCAACCAAACAATCAGCCTAATTCCATGCACAAGTGACCAAACTACACATATGTCACTTGGTACTTCAATCTCGGCTCGGCACATTCATCCTCCACATTCCCCTTCCCTATCCCTCATCCACCCTTCACCACTCATTATCCACTAATCCCGTTCTATCCACTCCTTATTTCTCAGCCCATTCTACCTCAGCACATTTTACCATTGTTTTATCTTCGGCCATGACCCTATTGTCTTATATTTGGTCACTCTCTATTATTCTATTTCTGGCCACATTTCTATTATCTTATTGTTCTATTCTGGATCACTGTGGATGCTTCCACATGATTCTTCATAAGGTAGTGGACAAATGGTTTCCGCTAAGGTCACATGACAGGTCAGTCACAGTCACAGGTGTAAAAATTTTTGTTGTTGAAATAAAATTTGTATTCTGCTACAGAGGATGGCAATTTTTTTTTGGAAATAATGATTTAGCTACACTATATAATATCAGCTGTCTTGTTCAACTCAGCTAAAATAGTATCTGGCATGTTGCCAGATCCATGTACAAAATGATGGATATGACACTTGAGTCACATGACCTTAGCGGAATATGTCCTCTACCTTATCTGTGGGAATTTGTTTCTATATATGAAATATTTCCTTATATAGGTGATTATGTCAGCGCAAAAATTTTGTGACCAAAAAATTATTGACAGTGTCAGACTGCTTAAAACTGTGATTATGAATTTTGGGAAGATGTTTGAAAGTTTTGATATACTACATTTGCAATAGTGATTTTTTTGGAAAGTAAAACCAAGACTATGTACATATAGTTCTATGCCATTGATCTGTGGTCTCAGAAATATTTTTTTGTCAATGTTGCCAGATCCTTGTGCAAAATGGTGGATGTGACATTTGAGTCACGTGACCTTAGCGGAAACTGTTTGTCCGCTACCTTACCTTATTCTTCTCTATTCCTTATGTTACCCTGTTCTACATCTTGCTTCTTAACCTATATAAGTGTGTGACAGTCACATGTGGGTACTCCTAATACTGTCAATGTTTAGTACCAGTGTGAGTGCTTTCTGGTATGTATCAATATGTATTCCCAGTATGTCCAGAGAGCTGAATATGTGCCATGATTGATCTAGCCTGATTTGGCTTGACATCACATGCAGTCATGTGGCTATGCATGTGGATATGCAAGGGGCCATTTGGCTGTGTAGCAATGTTGGAGTCTGTGGAAAAATGTAGATAATTCATAGATAATTTGTGCTACACCTATTGGTGTATTTCCACTTGGTCCAGGGACATGAGCAATGATGACGATAATTGTAGCCCAGTATAGTATCACAAGCAACTTTGAAATTTAGTTGATTACAACAGGAAACAGTGTTCTTTGAGTGCAAGGCTGATTTATTACATTCTAACTATTTGTCTCTTATAGAGAATCCATGTCCAACATGTGAATCTCTGCATAACTACCCTGAAGTGGCATCTACATATGCTTGACCTAATGTGGGTTGCCATATTTCAATCTATTCTCATCTACCCTGTTCATGTGGTACAACTAAGTGAGAAAAACCTCCTCCATGCTTGTTGTCATCTTCTTAACTCCTGTTTCAATGTCATGCCCCATTCTTCTGCTGGTAAGTTTGTACTCCCTGTATATATGTGCCCTGGATCCATGTTAAATCCACAAGTCACGCGCTTAATATAACACTACCAGAACACTACCAGAAGAGTTCTGTAGTGGGGTCAAGGTTCCAAGGATGTAGGGGGTCGAAGGTCATAAGGTCGAGGACAAGGACGGAAGGGATGGAAAGCAGATGATCAAGTGCCGGGGATTTAGGGTGAGGGTTGGTCATGGTGTTAGACTTGTATGACTAGTTGTTTGGGTGTTCAAAGTCAGAGGGACTTGGCTTCAACTTATGTGTTGCGCCCTCCTCGATCGTCTGTCCCTAATTTTAGAAAGTTGGAAACAGACTAAGTTGGAATCTTAAGACACAAATTAAGTCAATATTTGTACTTGTCAGGCACCAGGAATGCCGACAATGCGTGGGCCGAGTACTGTTGTAATAATGCCAACTTTACAATGCTGACAGGAATCAGCCAAGTCCTGTAGACCAATTGGAGTGGCTTGGCTTCAACGTACTCGTGTGTTGCATCCTACTTTCCATGCGTGCCACTGATTTGGAACAGAAGGGAAACCCAGGAGAGTGCCAAGAGTGTCAGCCCAAGTAACGGACTTTAGACAGGAGGAGGGAAGGCAAGAAGGTGTAAACCTAGTCGATATTCAGAGTGAAGAACTATCTCTAAGATATTGTGGTGGGGGATATTTACTAGTAATACTACTAGCTACTATAGTACAGAGTTTCATAACTATGGGGTTTGTAGTTAATATACTATGTGAATATATGCACTCTGCTCAGTCAATGCATGGTGGCTTGATCTTGTGTAAGCACCGGTCCAAGGAGCTGGCTGGCGGTATGCAAGAGAGTCATGTTGGTCATAGTGAATGATCTACAGCAATAGACTTGTTAGATAATGGTGTGAGTGTGATATATAGCACTTATTTAGTGATCCCCGCTGGGTCCATAGCCTTGAATGACGATGAGTGAGGTTTCAACCCAATGTGGCTTGACATCACGTGCATGCGTTGAGTAGATATCAAATATAAGTGTGAGGGGGTTTTTGGTATGAGAGACTAGTTATATTCATTGTAGTTACTATGGCTTTATACAAGTAAAACTCCTGACTACAATATGATCCGTAATTAACAGAATTTGTAGAGCATATGCAGGGTCAGCCCATTGTGGGTCACCCCGATGAGATCTTCTTGGAGAATGATACCTGTCAGTGGTGCCCATTGAATAGAAACCTTTTTCCCTTTGTTCCCTCTTCATCTGCTATGAATATTCCCATCCTGAGTTGTGTCTCATGTCTGTTTCTCCTCTGTGTCAGTCATCTGTCCTTGGTGGCTGCGTATATGCACTCCGGCTTCATCATTTCTCGTTCCTTTGTATGTGAGTCCCTTCTCCTATATCCCTTGTATCTCCTCCTATCCATTTCCCTTTGTTCCCTTCTGTATTCTATATAATTCTGGCTCTTCTGGCCCCTACATCTCCTCATCATCTGGGTGCTTAGCATGTAAGTCACCACCATTCATGTCTCTCACACGGTAACTACTGGTAAGTCCGGTTACTACTTTATCTTTCACTGCATGTTAACTAATACTTGTTCTTTTTCCTGGGTTTATACTATTCCTCTCTGTTATACAAGCATATATGCACCTTAAAGTGCATTTCTGTCCTTTATTCCTTATCCTTTGCTCCCCTCTCCCCATTCCTTTCTCCATTCATCACAACACTATCTACATACATTGTGCTACTCATATAGGTTAAGAAGCGAGATGTGGAATAGAGGTGGAATAAGACATGGAGAACAGAATAAGGTATGGAGACCATGTGGAAGTATTGTCCACAGTGATCTAGAATAGAACAATGAAACATGACCGAGAATAAAAGAGTAGGAGTGTGAGTGAAAATAAAACAATAGAAAGTGGCTGACTATAAAACAATAGGGCCATGACCGAATAATCAGCAAATAGCAAATGTCCCAAGGGGAAGCAGGTAAGGAAAAGGATAGGGGATGGAAGAGTAACAAGAATAGAGGGGATGGGATGAAGGGAGTGAACCAAAATGATGAACCAAATGTACCAAGCCGAGACCATGTACTAGTGAAGAGTGACTTGTCACTGGTGTGTGGGATTAAATGGTAGGGGTGGTTCAGTCAGTACTACCAAGTGAACTGGGGCTCAGTATCGTGTACTTGACAGTACTGGTGAATAGTCCAGTCAACCGGGGGTTATATACATGTAGCTACTCCTTGTATTTTGTTGGGGATTTGGGAATGTCCCCTATCATTTCTGGTCATTTTTTCGAGCTTAATCAGTCTGCATATGTCCAAACCTCTTCCAATGAAAATATTCACTTAAAACCGCCATATCTTGGCAACAAAAACATATAATAATATTTTTGGCAGGCCAATCAAGAGTGAATACCTCTAGTAATTAACTCTTGATTTGCAAGAAGATTGAGCCAACGGATAATCATAAAAATATTTACATTTTCGCCTATCTATGTATGGATCCGCAAGCCACAACAACTATGGAACCAATATTCAAACCTATGAAAAAGGCTCCAATTTTCTGGCTCAAGTTCTCAGTCCACAATGTACAACAAATTCCTGGACTTATATAATACTAATTACATAAACGGTCAGTCCAGAAGCATGGCTTATATAATATTAATATTTCGTGACATGACCAGTCACGAAAGTACCAGTCGTGGGAATATTCTATTTCTTTATTGTAAAAGTAGATACAATGGTGACACAATGACTCCTCAGGCTTCCAAAGCATTCCAATACTTTCCAAACACCTCCACAAGCTTCATGAAGGTATTGCCTTATCAGGAGATTCCATAATTAGCTTAGAATTAGTATAAAAGAAGCTAGTTATGTAGTGTAAAATAACAATCATTTTTCACCCATCTTAATCCACAGGATTAAATAAGTGCCAGCAGCACTCTTATAAGTGGACCGAATTCTGCTTAGGTAACTGGTCTGAAGACCAGAAGCCACACTCAACAATGGGTCCAAAGACCTGTTGAATAAGGTTCATTCTGAAGAGTGAACCTTAACCTTGCTACCAAAGTGGCAGGCTACCCCTTTGAAAACTAAAGTCAGATAAAAAATAGAAAAGTGGAAATAAACCTAAACCAGTCTAGAACTAATAGTTTAACACTCTTAAACTATTAATTCTATATGTAACGAACGAGATGCCTGACAAGACCCCCCTTAAATATTCTCTTTGGACAAACTCAGAATCAATAAAGACATTTTGCATGGCTATGTGAGATTTCATTAAATCTTTATTGCAATACTCTTGTGATAACAGATTATGTGAATCTCCGGAGTATAATTTCTTAATTGGGTTCTCCATAAAAATAGCCCATGCAGGTGTATTTTGTTGTCCTCCTGCATCTTGTCGGAGAACTTGACTTGCCTTGGTTCACACCAAAGTTTTGTCACAGCTTCTCGGGTTCCAAAACATATTTTCTATTGTCTGGTCTAAAGACAAGGGGAGAGAGGAAATACAAGGGGCCAATAGAAAGGGGAGAACAAGGGAGTTAGGTATGCAGTGATCCCTTGAGATGCCTACTGTGAGGGTAGAACCTTGGTTATGGAATTGCAGGAAGTCGGGATTGCAGAACTTCAGGTTGTTAGGATGGAGGCACAGAAAGGTAGCCGGAGGACTGTTCCTGTTAATTATGGTCAGAAAATCCCCGGAAAGGGTGGGGGTGGTTGTGGGAATTGTAATGGGTTTATTGAGGGGTATGGGCCATAACAATATGACTCCTTCTGCTTCCCAACATGTGGGTGTTATATCTCTTTACTTCTGTATGTCCTCTGACTCATTTCTGCCCCATAGACCCTACTCCGGGTACATCTGTCATTCTCTTGGCCCTTGTATTCCCCCTCTCTCTATGGGCACCTAGCATATAGGCTGCTGTTCTTTGATCCACTGCTTCTACACCTGCATGTGCTACGATGGTATGTACTTTTCTATTCATTTTATCGATACTTTTGTTTATTCTGACACCTCTCTGCGTCTAATCATATTCCCTGACCCTCCTGACCTGCATACATATATGCACTTCTTGTACTCTCAATCCTATGTACCCCTACACTTCCTTCCTGCTCCCTTATCCTCTCTGTCTCTCATCTCAACAGACTCAACAAGACTCAGATTGGATTTGGAATAGTTTGGGTCCTGTAGAATATAATTCTGTGATATTAATTAACTCATCGAATAAAGGAAAATCGAGTAAATAAATTGTGAAATAAAGAAAAAAAAAAGAAATAAGTGGGGGACTTGTCTTCCTCCTCATGTATTCCAACAAAAATACCTATCTCAAACCAATTGTTTGCCATTAAAAAAGTCTCCTATAGAAGTAATTTTGATTCTTTCTTAGTATAAGTTACAGTAATTGCAGTATGATTGATGTCAAATATCTACAATGAATGACCGGCTGCTGTAATAATATATAATATATTGGTGATAATATTTAGGATATTAGCCCCGCCTCGCAGTCAATACTATTGTTCTGCTTTTTTATTTCCAATGACAAGGTTTCCCCACTTGATTCAACGGCTGTCTCCCTTCCAACACATTTCTACACTTGTTCAACAACAGCTGTAGGCAATATTAAATCATCACAAATAACTGCAACAACAACAACAACCCAGAACTGGAAAATCTTACTCGGATCTTGTGTTGTCGCAGGAGGCATGCTCTCATGCTCTCTTAAACTCCTGCCGACCCATGGAAACTCATCGAGGTCAATGCACTCTGTATTAGAAGCAAAACGATCCTCCAGCTCTATTTCATTTGATGGTCGAATTCCAGTATCAATTGACTCGGAGACCTTCCCGTCGCCGAATTCATCCATGATGGCATTGTGGATGCGTCGCGTAGCGGCATGGAAGCTGCCTACGGGATGGAAGGAAGAATGAGTGGTGCTGTTGGGATGTGAATTCTTCTCCAGGAGGTCCAAATGACTTCGACAAATGATTATGGCAGATAAACTACATGCAGTATTAGTGAAGTGACCAAAATATTTATGTTGTGGGACTCAGACCTATTTTGGACAGGAATAAGGACATCGGCGATGCTAGACTGTTGAAAAATGATTACAATGTGCTCTCAAGCATTTATTGTAAGCATTCACTCTTAAGACCTGTCGTAATCATTGCTCAGCCAACAGTAAGCAAGAGGTCACGGAGAATCAATACCTTCGTTATGATAGTAGATGTTAGAGTTATTGTAAGCACAAATCTGACTGAGGGTTAAACTTTGCTTTGGAACAACAACAGTCATAAAGCATACCCGAATCGTAGCACACCTTTGTAATAATTAGCCACGACAAACTACACTTTTGGCATACGTACTTTGCTGTATGAGAACCTGAATCAATGACTTCGTATGGAATGCTTGGAGCTCTCTCAACTGCTTCAAATTCTCCAGGAAATTGGAAAGCGTCACTGCAACCACTACTGTGTCTAACAGAATGAGGAATATATTATTAATGGTGGTCACTAGAAAAGGCATGAGCAGGAAACAGAAAAGAAACGAGAGAAGCCTGACCCCTAGAAATTATGTGAGTAAATATGTGGTAAATACAAGCTACCACTTACAAGACCAACGCGTTCATCTGTGTATCAGTTGGTAGGCAGTTGTTTATAACTTGAGCAAGCTGCCGTACAAGGTTCAGAGGTCACGGCAAAGTGAGAACATTCATTATATACCAAGGTGCACACGGTGACGCCAATAAACAACGGCGCAAGCACCAAAAAGGAGACTTTATGGAGCCTGGAAATGGCATATGCTCGTGCCATTAAGAGTCCTGATAGAATAAATACATCAATTCGTAAGCGGGGTATGAGCGTCACTGTCACCTTGGATTCCAATAAGGGCTAGAAGAGTCATACTAGCATCAAAATGAGCTAAGTCATCACATTGACTGTTTTGACATCAGGTGCTGCGTAAAAAATTATGAGAGTCTTACTAAATCCGTATATATGTGAACTCCTTGCAATCAGTGGGGTGGAGCTACTCACCTCGATGGCTATGTTTGGGAGACTATCAACGATTGTGGCCGTCATGAAGTCGACGATGGGCGCATAGCGCGCCAATAGATACAGCACAGATCCTAATCTAACCTTTCTGTTCCAAATATGTTTTCTTTCGTAATGGAACGTGAGGAGTGTATCGTATACAAGAAGTGCTATTTGAAGGGTTGGACGACAATAGGGTCCAACACGTACTGGACTTACCGAGACCAGCATTATGGACATAAGTAAAAATTAAACTTTTTGGATATTAAACTTCAAAATCAAAACTGAACATTTAGGTGACTCACGCATCTGTTACCTGTTGGATGAAGACTTGATTACTCTCTTGAGATGACATTCTGCAAGTGAATATTGAGAAGAACGAGAGGTTGCTTGATCAATTGACTGGTCACAGAACAAAACTTATAGTATTTATGGTTGATACAAGAGGCATAGGTACCGAGTGTGCCGAGCGACGAAAACAGTATTTGCACTAATAGAGTGATGCATGACAGAAGGCAGCCACAACAAGCTCAGTGTCCTTTGATGCCAACAAATGTATGCTTCCAATATCATTCAACCAGATGACACCCTCTTAGTGTCAATTTCCAAAGAGAGCTGGACAATGAACATAAATCCCATGTAAAATGATGGTGTACTTACCAAGTGGAATATCTTCAAACCCGGTAAGGAATTCTCTTATTTTTTACATGGCAGATATCAACCTTGATCAGATAGATCTAAAACACATACAAAAAAAGCAGCCCGTGTCGTGGGTCAGTTCATCACCAATAATGATCCACTTACCGCGAGACAATTCGATAATCATTCATCGCCCAGTCTTTCGGCCATCCACACTGAAGATTACACCCAAATTTCAGAGGTAAGGGTCAGGGACATGTTGTCGATCAGGATCACGCCTTAGGACTAGTCATTGGTTGACGGTGCCGCATTTGTACGTGAAACCATGCAGCTCAAGACCGCAGGGTGCACCAAGCAGTTGTGTGAGGTGTGAGATCCGATCAGCCAGAGGTCTTCTTGTTAGAAAGTCAGACATATGATAGATAGTAAGAAAGACCAGACCGTCTTGGCGTAAAAGACAAAATTTCATGGAATTAACATCAAAGATAACGATGGAAGAGCTTGTGTTGTTGAATCTGTATCAGAAGTTGTTCAAATGGAAGGCTTCTGGGCAAAATTGTGACACATATATTAAACCCGGATTGGTCAGTTCACCACAACAATACTCCACTTGCTAGAGACAACTCGATATTAACTCAACGTTCAGTCTTGTGACATACACATTCATTATTACATCCAAATTCTAGAGAAAAGTGTCTGAATCAAGCAACAGGCTAGAGCTATGGAGCTAAGTGCTGCTGACTTGACGATGTCGCCTCCGTTCGTAAAACTGTACAGCTCAAGACGGCAGAATGCGCGAAGTAGGAATGAGTATTTGAGATACAATCAGCTGGTTGTCAGAGCTTTTCTTGTCGATCAGCTATAGCTAGTTGGACATAAGATAGATTGTAAGACGGACCGCACCAACAAACAGTCAGAATTTCATGAAATTGATGTAGAACCTGTTTCTTCTTTGCGACGTGACAGATCCAAGAGATATCTTAACTGTCCCCATCATGTCTTCGGTTCAGGTACAAGCAGACAGATCAGTTCAGATGGAATCTCAGTCCGCTGGACCGCCTCCCATCCGCGGACCATCTGCCCATTCACGCATGGATAGATGTGGAGCTCAACAGACGTCAAACCACCCCAGGCGCAACTTTAGGAATGTAGACTGGGTCAAATTCCGACAGACGCTCACTGAGAACCTCACCCAGTCCTGTCTCCCTAGTGCCTCGCTCCCCTCCACCCCCCGAACTCGACGACCTCGTAGACTGGCTCACAACCGCTATTCAAGACACCATTAAGGTGACTGTCCCCGTGTCGCGGTCCACCCCTTACTCCAAGCGCTGGTGGAACCCAAACCTCACACAGCTCCGTCATGACTACGCACGTAAGAGCAGAGACGAATATCGCTCCAGATTTACAGCTAGTTGTGAGGATAGCAAACGCGCCTCAAACTGTGCCAGCAACACGTACATCTCAACCCTCCGCAAGGCCAAAGCGGATCACTGGAAGGGCTGGATCGAAGAGGCTAAGGAGAAGGACGTATGGGTGGCTGGCAAATATGCGAAAAACCCTCTTTCCGACGGTTCCCGCGCACGCATTCCCTCCCTCTTCAAGAAGGGGGCCAACGGTCAAATTCACGGACCTGTTCTTTCCGCCTCGCCCGCACAACCTCCCCAATATACCTGAAGACTCTGACCCCTACCCTCTACCGCTCAAATTTTCTGCACCTGCGCTACATCAAGTCACCCGCTGAATCAACAAAGCCAGCCCTTTCAAGGCCCCAGGAGAGGATGGCACCCCCAACGCGGTCTGGAAAGAATGCGAGGCCCTCCTCGCGCCCCTGCTGCATTCCTGTCAAGGCCTACCGTCCGATTGCAATCTACGACACAACGGAAAAGATAATCTCGGGGGTAATGACTGATTTCACAGTGTACCTTACAGTCAGACACAACCTGCTCCCACCACGCCACTTGAGGGGTCTCCCTAATAGGACGACCGTGGATTCGCTCCTCTATCTGACTCACCGGGTCAAGGAAGCGTGGCGCAATCGGAAAGTGGCTACCATAATCTTTCTGGATATAGCGAATGATTTTCCCAATGCAGTAACGGACCGGCTGCTCAAGAACATGGCTAGGCTAGGATACCCGTGTGAAATTGTATCATTCTTTGAGGCTATGCTTAAGGATAGGAAAACCATGCTGGGTTTTGATGACTTCATCTCACTTCCCATTGACATTGACAACGGTATTGGTCAAGGGGAAACAGCCTCAATGGTCCTCTATCTCACCTACAGCTACCGCCTGGTGGCCATCCCTCGAGGAAGCGACAAAGACGGCGGTGCATATGTGGACGACAATTTCTTCATGGCCATAGCCGACACCTTTGAAGAATGTGACCCGATGCTCAACGATATGCTGGAAAGCGATCGGCCTGGTCCGCGGTCCACAATTCCCAAGCTCAAATCTCGAAGTTCCAGTGCCTGAGGCTCACAAGGCGCAAAGAAATAGTTCGGGCTGACTTTGCGCACTGACAAACCCGCCTTGTCATCGAATGTGTCGGCGAGGCACGGCTCATGGGCGTACAGATCGACCAGGAACTCCGTTGGCATCAGCATGTCCAACGGGCGGTTCAGAAAGCAGAAGGCCTCCTCCTTGCTGTGAACCGGCTCACGCGGCCCTCCTTCGTCCCCCCTGAACAGCATGTCCCGCGTCTTTATATATGCATGGTGCTTCCCAAGCTCGAATATTCCCTCCCAGTCTGATACACCCCGGTGCACGAGGACCCAACACAGGAAGGCGGACCGACTCATAGGACACACCAAATTCATGGATAAGGTTCAGAGGCTGGAATTAAACTGATCACAGGGGCCTTCATATCAACGGCTACTGACGTTTTAGAGCTTCACTCCTGGATCCCACCGACCCAGATACACCTGGACGACGCCTGTCATCAGGAGGCGCTCAGGCTAGCGACACTGCCTACCATACTTCAACAATTATTTCCTATCCCATGTCTCATTCAAACAGTTTTATGTTGTGACGAACGGTGGAAGGAATGGAGAGAAGGGAGTGAGGGATGAGAAAAGGACAAAAATATATTTGACACAGATCTGATTGTATAACATGGAAAGAATAGTGTAGAATAGTGTACAGAACAGGTATTAGTGAGCATGCAGTTGAAAGTAGTATAGTACACGGACTTACTAGTAGTTACCGTGCGAGAGACATAAACCGGCGGTGACTTAGACGCTAAGCGCCCAGATGATCAGGAGATGTAGGGGCTGGAAGAGCCAAATATATGGAATATGGAAGGAGACAAAGGGAAAGCAGATAGGAGGAGATAGAAGGAACATAGGGGAAGAGACTCACATGGAAAGGAACAAGAATTGTAGGAACCGGGACGCATATATGCAGTCACCGAGGACAGATGACTGAGAAACAGGAGAATGAGACACGAGACACGACTCAGAGAGGCGATAAATGTTGCAGACAAGAAGGGAACAAAGGGAGAAGTAGTTCTATTCAAATGGCACCACTGACAGGTGTCATATTTCTATGAAGATTCTATCGGGGCAGCCCACAGTGGGCTGACCCTGCATATGCTCCACAGAATCCGTTAATTACGGATTATATTTTAGTTACAGGATTCACTTGTATAAAGAGAAAGTAACTACAACAAATATTACCAGTCTCTCATACCGAAAACCCCCTACACTTATATTTGATATCTACTCGACGCACTCACGTGACGTCAAGCCGCATTGGGTCAAATCACCTCTCGTCGTCATTCAAGGCTGTGGACCCAGCGGGGATAACTATATAGGTGCTATATATCACGCTCACGCCTGTATTAACATATTTCACTGTTGTGGATCACCCACAATCAACCGACATGACTTTCAGTCAGATCGCCGCCAGCTCCTCGGACCAGCGCTTACACACGATCAACCCGCCATGCGTCGTCTGCGTAAGAGCATATAGGTACATAAAATATTAGTTATACATCCTATAGCTACGAGACTTTGTACCATAGTAGCTAGTCCATCTACCAACCTATATTCCCCATCACAGTAATTAAGATTTTAATGCTGATGAGTTCAAAGCAGATGATTGTATATTATCATTATTTAGTATGGTCACCTTTGGCTTAAATATAGCCTCAACCCTTCTAGACATACCCTCAATCATGTTCTGATGCACATCAGCACATATCCTATCCCATTCAGCCTCTACTCTCTATCGCAACTTTAACATCCCACTTGGTAGTATTGCATACTCTCCCAACCTCCTTTTGATGTGTTCCCAGAGATGTTCAATTAAAGTAAGGTCTGCAGACTGTGCAAGCCATTGTATAAGAATAAATCCATGATTTTTGAACCATTCCTGGGCCTTTCTTTGGGTATGTTTAGGGCCATTATCTTTCTGGAAGATGATATCCTAAGGAGATCTGCTATAATAAGTGAGGCTTTACTATCCAAAATCTGGATAAAAAACTGCCCTAAGCCTACCTGACTCTTTAACTGGGAAGACTTTTGCTTAAAACTTGAAATGAACTTTGGACCCTTCAATAATAATGTGAAAAAAGAAAATAAGTTTGGAAAGATAGTCATTAAATAATACTACCTAGTAGTATAATGCTTTACAGACTTTACCTGAGATTTCAGCTATACCCTGTAGAATGATGCTGCCCTAGAACCTACAGCATATACAAGACTGGTCAACATATTAAGGGCAGTCTCCTTCACTTCCTTCATTTTAGCTCCCTTGCTGGACTTAGTAACTCTTTGTAGAAAATTGATGCCAGATATTAGGAGTATTAAGATTTTATTGATAAATTCTAGAATATACTGGTGAGTAACAAATATAGTTGTTTAGTTCTTAGTTAGATTCTATAGAATACCATAGAATATACAATGAACTAGTTAGATTCTCATACAATTGGTTCAGACGATAATCAATGCAATGTTGATAGCTAAAGCTACCCTTGATAGATATAGTATTTTAAGATCAACTTAATAATTAGAAGAGAAGACTTTTTGTTACTAAAGAGACTACTATACAAGCCACTACCTATTTGTATACAACTGTCTGATTGGCTTAGTAATCACTTCCAATATTGGGGATCCCCTATACTAAGAATATGTGATATAGAGTTATAACTTGAGAACTATTTTTCAATGTATATCTGACAAGTCTCCATTGCCTCATCTCTTAGTCAAAAGCTGGGAGAAGTGATAGTACTATTGTATGCAAACCCACTGATGTGCTTTTCATATTTTTTATTTTGTATGTGTGTCCTAGTAACTGCATATATGTGGTTGTATGCCTGGCATGTCAATCAATTGTAACTTGGCACTGGTCTAGGGAGGTGGCAGGTGGCTGGTGAGATGGAAATATATGCTGCAAGGTATGTGGCCAACAAAAACATGTGTGAGATAATGGTGTGAGTACAATGCACTATACTTATAACTACTACCCCAGCAAGTCCAGGCATTCAACAAGACAATTAAGACAGATGCTGGCTCAAAGCTTTGATTATGCACATAGGCATCAAAGGTATTGGTTGGTTGAGAGATGAATGAGACTAGAACTAATTTATTCCTTGTAGCTAACTATTCTCTTTATGTATACAAAACTCTATGGGAAAGTCAGGGTTATCCTAATGTGGCAATAAGGCTCGAATGTGATACAGGGCTGTTGCCCTTTTCTTTGATGGTGCCTCTGTATCAACAGTCCCTTGTCTGGCTGAGTCATGCTATGTGTGAAAGCTTCTTCATGAATAGTAAGTGCCTACTCCTTAAGTCCTATCCCATTGGAAAACCTCTCTGACTTTATCATCCTCCTCTCGATATCTGTATGTATATATTCTGATATTGCTATCTGTCAGTCTCTGTTGCATGAGTCTATTCTCCTGCATATCATGTTCCAATTCTAATCCCTTTCTACCTGTTTCCTTTTGTTCTCTATATGTCATCCTGTCCTACAGCCTCTTTGCTCCTCTGGTTGTTTGGGCACCTACTGTATAACATGTCATCATTTATTCATTTTATACTGTAACTATTGGTGAGTCCTGTCATTTTTTCATCTATAAATCTTCACTAATCATGATTCAACTGTTCCTTGTTTTTATCCCCATTTTCTTGCCCTTTCTACCCACATATATCCACCTCTGGTCTCTTTTCCTCGCCTCTCCTCTATGTTCCCCATTCCTCTCCCTGTTCCTTCTACCCCTCATCACAACATCATCTAGCCTAGAACCTCTGTTCTTCCTGTAATTGCATATCTTTTTGTGTCTGGCTATTTGGCTCTCTAATTAAATAAGCTCAGGTGTCATCTGTTTTGGATTTGCCCCACTACCAGAATAGATACTGGCCCCTCAATGGTTAAGTCACTTCTCAGCTCAATAGGTACACACATATACCTCTTGTGACAGCAAGTAATATTAAATCACATTACTGCCTCATAATCCCTTAGTAAACTACCAGAGAGTACAGAAATGAAAACTATACTGTGTTGTATTGCATTTGTAACTACTAAATTTAAAATATGATTGTTTTAATCTGTAAACCATTTCAGAATGAGAAATTGAGATAAAAGACATATAAAGCCAGAGAGCTATATGTGGTGATGATAAATCTGTATACAACTAATATTCCATAAGATTCTAAATAGGGAGTATAAGAAATATAACAATTTCACAAACCTTATCTAAGGTTCTAACACATCCTCATCTAGCCAGTCTGACTCTAATCAGTTATCCAACAACCAGCAATCTTCTAATAGTTCTACTAAAAGGTCTCAGAACTAGCCTCAGGGCTAGCTCCTCCAGCTATCATAGCTGAAAGCACAGCAACACCTCACCTCACCCTCCAAAGTTAATAGCACTTCAGATGGTCTTAGTAAAGGCAGCTACCTTGCAAATGCCTGAAAAATTAGATAATTACAGGTATGTTAACTTGACCTCACTGGTTTGAACAAGTTCCTTGAGGTTTAACTGTGGAAGGTGAATATTAGGATCTCTTTACTAACATCCCTGTTAACCCTATTTGGTTATTCAGTCTTACACCTGTCCACTCAATCCTACCTCTCTCACCTCTCTCACCTATTCTATCTTGGCATCACATGCTACACTCTATTGCTCTATTCCATTATATCTATTACACCATATGTTTGATATTCCATTTATATTATAAGTCCATTCACTTTGCATTTCCATTTGCATTTATGTTTCCACTCCACTTTTCTAATCTGTATTTAACTTTGAAATTACTCCTTTCTATTATTTGATCTGTCAATGTTCTATTTATAGCAACTCCATTGGATGATGAAATAATACTTTGTCATTCTGTTGAATATCAGAAACACTTCTGGAACACTCACTTCCTTATCTGTTTCAATCCTTGTATTTCTGATCCAGTATAAGGATCTGTTTCCTTTCAATATGGACTCTTCATATGTAGATAAGAAATTAGTATAATATCTGTATGTTCATTAGTCTTTTCTTCAGTCAGAATATTGACTAAGATTGTTAGGGAACAGGGGATGCTCCCCTTAAAGTCTAGTCACTTCCAAACCAGTTCAGCATGTATGATTCCAAACCTCTCCTCCAATGAAAAATCCACTTTAAATCAGTCTTATCTGGACTACCAAAAAAATGTTATAATATTTTGGCTAGCCATTTAAGAGTGAATTACCCCCAAGTAATTAGCTCTTAAATCATCAAGCACTTCAGGCTCAAGGAAAACCTCCAAAAACACTTATATTTTCACCTATCTCTACTTGGGCCCACAAGGAACCACAGCCAGGTGCCAAATACTTATACATGGAAAATGGCACCAAACTGCAGACTACAATGTACAACAAATTCCTTGGTTTACATAATGAGTATTACATACAAGGTTAGCCCAGAAGCATGTTGAGACTAGAGGCTGAGCAGGAGTAAGCGGAGAACGCAGGGTCGTATCCAACGAATGGACTGGTAGTTAGGTAGCCACGGTCATGCTCAACCGTGGCAGTATATAACCTGTATAGTTGTTAGTTGTACCTCAGTGAATTGTCTATTTCACTGAGGTACGTACCATTTTTGTATACCGAGACGTGCAGCAGCTTATAGTACGTCTATAGCTCCTTCGTCTCTAGGTACAGTTGTAATACACACTCAGTGAATTGTCTATTTCACTGAGCTCCTTCGTCTCTAGCTACTGCACTTCATAACAACAGGTTATGGGCCCCACAGATCCCACTATGTCAATCCCCACCTTTAAGTCGTTTGTTGTCCCGAAGCTGGCCAGGGATGGCACGAACTGGGTCACCTGGAAAAGTCAAACGTTAGCCATCCTATCTGTGACTCGTAGTGCCAAACGTCACCTGGATGGGACCGCGAGAATCCCCCCTCCGATCCCCACCTATCCCAAGGGCCATAAGCTAACGGTGAAGGAGGAGGAGGACCTGGACGACTTGGAAAGACGCTGGGACGATCACAATCAGCGGGAGGCCACAATCATGGCCCAAATATTTACCACGGTTCCCGACAGCCTCCTAATCCACAACCTCCCTACAGCCAAGGATGTATGGGATGCCATATGCTCGAAACACAAAATGAAAGTGCTTACTGTCAAGGTCGATATGCGGTGCCGGATGTACGAAATGAAGTGTGAGGACAAGTCAAACGTCCATATGCACCTGGAGGCGATTATAAGGATGCAGGAGCAGCTCGCTGGGATGAACGCAGGACTCACCGACGATGACCTCGTTACCGTCATCCTTGGGTCGCTCCCCAAGTCATACCACCCACTCATCAACGCAATTACGATGTCAGCGGCGCACACGAAGGTGAAGCTGGAGCCAGATCAGGTGGTCAGTATGTTAATCGATGAATTTGAACGACTCACCATCGAAGAGTGCCAACTGAAGGCGAGTGAGAACACTCTCACTGCAGCAAAAGGCCGTGGAAATTCACAGGCATGCAAGGGCACCTCCAACACAACGAAGACTGATGTTGAGTGTTGGAACTGCAGAAAAAAAGGGCATAAGAAGGCAGACTACCGCTCTAAAGCTAAGAAAAAGGATAAAAAAGATGAAGATACGAAGGGAGGCAATTCAGCAAACACGGTAGCAGAAGGCGAGGAGTTTGCCTTTACAATGACATTTGCCTTTACAACGACATTTGCCTTTACAACGACATTTGCCTTTACAACGACATTTGCTGGGACCACGCTCGTGCTGAGAATGAGTGCGTTGATGGGATGGGAAGTTGACGTCTATGACTCGGGCGCGTCAGGTCATATGTCACCGAGCAGACACAGATTCCTCACCTTCAAGGAGATTGCACCACGTGCAATCAATGCTGCTGACAAGACGATATTTAAAGCTGTTGGCATAGGCAGCATGAAGATCAGAATCCTGAATGGGAAGACGACAACGTACGTTACCTTAAAGAATGTGTTATATTGTCCCAACCTTGCATTCATGCTAATCTCACTAACGCGCTGCGACACCGTGGGGTACTTGGTCTTATTAAAGGACCAAAAGTGCTTGATTTGGGACAAACGAGGAACGCTGCTTGGGCAGGTTCCGCTCTCGAACGGGCTGTACAAGGTGGAGCATGAATCCACAGCAGCGGCGACAAGTACAGCGTGAAAGATACTCACTATGGATGAGCTGCACCGCCGGATGGGACACATATCCCCGCAGGTTGCCAGGAAACTCATCCAGGATGGCATTATCACAGGACTTGAGCTGGATGCAACGAGTCAGCCGGGTTTTTGCACGGCATGTGCGCCAATGAAGAAGCCGGTCCCACAGATGCAAGAGGGATCACGGGCCGTGAAAATCGGAGAAAAAGTTCACTTGGACGTGTGGGGACCTGCGAACCCCCAAAGCTACGACAGCAAAGAATACTTTGTCAGTTTCACCGACGACCACTGCAGATGGACGTACCTAGTACCCATGGTGAAGAAGAGTGACACCCTCTGCTGCTATAGACAGTATGAGGCATGGGTGGAGACCCAACATAGCGCGAAAGTCAAACATCTACAAACAGATTGCGGCGGTGAATATCTCTCTGAAGAATTTAGCACTCACCTAAAGTCCAAGGGAACGGTCAGAAGCCTGACCGTACATGACACGCCCGAAGAAAATGGCGTGTCAGAGAGACTCAACTGCATGCTGCTGGAACACGCATGTGCGATGCACCTGGCAGTCGGTTTGCCCAAATTTCTCTGGACGGAGTCGGTGCAATACGCAGTCTGGTTAAAGAACCGGACATCCACGCATGCACTGGATGGAAAGACACCATATGAGGTCATGCACCATGTGAAGCCAGACCTTACAGACTTACCAGAATGGGGTGCGAGAGTTTTTACCCTCAGAGAAGACCGTGGCAAGCTGGAAGCCAAGGCAGATGAAGGCAGATGGGTCGGATATAGCGACAAAAGCAAGGGGCACAGAGTGTACTGGCCTGGCAAGCGTCGAGTGACCATCAAGCATAACGTCACATTCGACAAATCTGTGCTAGTTGTCCCGAGCGACGTGCAGACTGAGGGGGAGCTAACCACCCAAAACAGTCAAGGCGCCGCTCAACAACCACGTGCCGACCCTCCTGTACCATGAATCGATCCTCTTGAAGGATTTGAAGTGCCGGACAATCCAGAGGAACAACCACAAGGCAGGGGTCACAGGGCACGCAAGCCCTCTGCCTACATACGAGACATCGCTGACGGCACTGGCAGCAGCACCAGTCATGCGAATGCCCCCATGTACCCCAAGGGGCTGCCTATCCCCACCGGGAACATGGCCTTAGCGGTCCTGGAGGAGGTAGAGGAGGTCAGTGTGGAGGACAAACGACCGACGCGCCGCTCTCTAGAATGTGCGATGGCAGCGGCTACCCAGAGCGTGGGAGTTGACCCGGTTAGCCTGGACGACGTGCGTTCACGCAAGGACTGGCCGGCGTGGAATGCATCTATTAAGCGGGAACTGGACCAGCATGCAACACTGCACATGTGGGACCTCGTAGAACCCCTGGACGGTGGCAACATCATCGGCAGTAGGCTCGTCTTTCGCTACAAACACGACGCGAATGGTAAAGTTGTAGCCCACAAGACCAGGCTCATCGTGCAAGGTTTTACCCAGACGGAAGGCATAGACTACAACGAAACCTTCTCCCCCACCACCAAACTTTCCGCCATCTGCATCATCACCGCCATAGCAGTCAGGAATGACTGGGAGCTTGAGCAGACCGATATCGATGGTGTCTACCTCAACGCCCCAATTACTGAGACAGTTTACATGTGCCAGGCCAAAGGCTATGAAGTCCCTGGACAGGAACATCATGTCTGCCGCCTCAACCGCGCGATCTACGGCCTTAAACAGTCAGGGAGGGAGTGGTATTATATGCTATGTGGCATCATGTACAAGTTTGGGTTTACGCGTTGCGAAGTCGAGCACGCTGTATTCCACAGGTATACCGGCCAGGATGCCCTCATCATTGCCATGGACGTCGACGACCTCACCATGGCCGGCAACTCAAAGGTGGTGATCTGCAAATTCAAGGATGAGTTGCGCACCATTGTCAAGATCAAGGATATGGGGGATTTACATTGGCTACTAGGGATAGAGGTCAAACGTGACCGTAAGCTACGCACGCTCTCGCTCTCACAGCGTGCCTACATTGAAAGAATCCTCGAGCGGTTCAATCTACAGGATGCAAACCCGCTTAGTACGCCGCTTGACCCTCACCACAAACTTTCCTTGTTACAATGCCCATCCACCCCATGCCAGTTCAAAGATATGCGCGGCGTACCTTACAGAGAAGCCATTGGCTCCCTCATGTACACGGCGCTGGGCACACGCCCAGACATCTCTTTTGCTATGTCATTTCTCTTGCAGTTTATGCAAAACCCTAGAAGACCACATTGGGAGGTGGTCAAAAGAGTGTTCCGCTACCTCAAAGGGATGAAAGATGTGAACCTTGTCATTGGAGGAACTAAAAAGGGACTCGAGGCATTCTCAGACGCAGACTGGGCATCCCAAGAACACCGGCACTCAATATCCGGCTACGTCTTCACTATAGGAGGTGGCGCGGTCTCCTGGAGCTCAAAGAAACAGGCGATCGTCGCGCTATTGACCACTGAGGCCGAGTACATCGCGGCGACTCACACAGCAAAGGAGGCATTGTGGATAAGGATGTTTCTGGCTGAGATCATGCGCCCCTTGAGGAAACCCATTACCATACACCTTGACAACATCTCCGCCATTTCCATCACGAGGAACGATGAGTATCATCCCCGTACGAAACACATTGATATTCGGTACCACTTTATACGACATTCGGTCCAGCAGAAGCTACTGAATATCGATTATGTACCCACTGCGGACATGGCGGCGGACATGCTCACAAAGGGGCTCCCATGGCACAAGGTCCTTCACATGAACCAGCTGGTCGGGCTGTGTTCTGCTTAAGGGGGAGTGTTGAGACTAGAGGCTGAGCAGGAGTAAGCGGAGAACACAGGGTCGTATCCAATGAATGGACTGGTAGTTAGGTAGCCACGGTCATGCTCAACCGTGGCAGTATATAACCTGTATAGTTGTTAGTTGTACCTCAGTGAATTGTCTATTTCACTGAGGTACGTACCATTTTTGTATACCGAGACGTGCGGCAGCTTATAGTACGTCTATAGCTCCTTCGTCTCTAGGTACAGTTGTAATACACGCTCAGTGAATTGTCTATTTCACTGAGCTCCTTCGTCTCTAGCTACTGCGCTTCATAACAACAAAGCATGGCTTACATACTATTAATATTTCGTGACTTGACCAGTCACAAGACTACCAGCTGTGGGAATATTGCTCATTTCTTTATCACTAGTGACTACAGGGTGATACTGTGACTTTCACAGGCTTCCAGGACTTTTCATTCCTTTCCACACCCTTCCACTAATTTCAGGAAAGTCTTGCCTTATTGGGGAGTTACATAATCAGCTTAGAATTAGTATTTATAGAGGCTAGTTCTGTAGTGTAAAAGTAATCAGTCAATCTTAATCTTACTCTCATCCATAATCTACCAGATTATCTAGTGTAGCAAGCACTCTTATATAAGTTGGTCCAAAGACCACTTAGGTACATTGGTCTGAAGACCAGTTGCCACCCTTTCTTTCGATAGGTCTGAAGACCCATTGGCAAATGGAGGTTTATTCCAAAGAGTAAATCTCACCCTTCTACCAAAGTGGAAGGTTCTTGGCTAAAATAGAAAAGGTATGCAAAAACATAGTAAAAGAACTAAATCAGATTATACAGAACATCAGTGGAAATAATCCTAGGCAAGGGTAGAACTAATAGTTTACGCTCATAAACTGTCATTCCTACATGTAATTGACAAGGTACCTGCCAAGGCCCCCTCTAAACAATTCTTTTTGGACAACAACCTGGACTGGCATTAACTTGCTATTGTCTTGTCAGAGAACTTGATTAGGCTTTATTCACACCAAAGTTTTGTCATGCTTCTTGGGTTAAATCATCAATGGTTCCAAAACAAAGATTCTCCTATTCACTTCTGCTTCATTTAACCAACCTCACCTTTAGGAAATTAGGGTCTATTAACATCTAGACAGCATAGCATATAAGCTGAAGCCAACCTACTATGAACCTTACCTTTGTTTCTATATTGGAAAGTATTATATTAGGATCTATATGAATATGTCTATTCTAATTATTAACAGTGATACATTCACTACTAGAACTCTACCTTTTTTGACTATTTAAGCACTTAAATGAGCATCTGTTTACATAAGCATAAAGTGGCCCTATGGTTTTTCATCTTTGTTCTTCTATTGACTCAAAACCAAACATTCACACCTTTGTCCTGTGTGAGCAGTAAGAATTCCTATCTGGATTGTTCCTGTCAATATCAACTTTAGTTAATATATCAGAAGTTCTAAAAGCATTAAACAGCATATTCTAGGATACCATCATTACTTCATCAATGTTTTCACACTGATAATTAGCTTTTTACAAATCTTATAACCTCAATATCAACCTTGAAGGTAGAAAAACCATCCCTCAGTCCTATTTATGTACTTTCAGTCTTAGAGCTTTAGCACTCTGAGATTTTCTAGCTAAACACCTCAATATTGGATTTATCTGTCCTCCTATTCCTCATATGGAGCACCCATATTGTTTGTGCAGAAAAAGGTCTGTTGTTGGGGAACAGGGAATTCTCCCTTAGGCTTTTAGATGACTTGTGAACCAGATTAGCATGCAAGATCACTTGGATCCATTTGGCAGTTCAATATACATATCACCCAGTCCAGTGGCTTTAAGGTTACAACCATCTGCAGTAGTGATATGTCTGCCTTCAATGGGTCGGTAATTTTTGAACCTGTATTGATCAGGACAGTAGTGTTGGCTGGTACCACTATCAATGCAAGCACTAAGTTGAGGTTTGGGGAGTAGAAGGGTATCAGAGACAAGCATATAGTTAGATATGCAGGTGAATGCAAAGAATTCTTCATCTTTGTGATCTGCAACAATTGCTGATTCATCCTTTCTTTTTTCACTTATAGATATATTCCATCTCAGTCCCTGACCTTCTTTGCCTCTCCCTTTCAACCAGCAGTTCTCTCTGGTGTGGTTTGGCCTATTATAGTTTTTACATGTCAGTCCTGATGCAGACTTCTCATGTTTTCCACACTCATGGTCACAAGCTTTTTGGTTTCTCTTTCCATAAGCTACTAGAGCTGATTCGGTATTTTTGGTTTAATCATCATTGATAGCTTGGTGCCATGCTTCAATGATGAAATCAATCAGTTCATCAGCTTCTATTTTTTTAATGATGTCCCTAATATGACATTAGTTCTTTGTACTACAGCAATCATTTGGAGGGTGGGTCAATATGATTGTAGCAGCAATGACATGATAATAGTGTTGTATCATGAATTGGATAGAGTAGATCCTATCATTATAAGGTTATCATGGTGTTGTGATATGAGTTGGAAGTGTTGTTTGAGTTCTGCAAGGTGGGTTTTTGGATCTTCATTATCACCGAGCTGGTGGCATCAGCTTTTACTGCATCCCATATTTGTTTTGCAGAGTCTATGTTCTTGATATTTGCACCAAGATGTGTCAAGGTTGTTGATAGCATAACATGTTGAGCAAGATATTCATGTTTGTCAAAATCAATGATCTTCATTTCTCTTGCCTCAATTTATTGTAAGTGTAACTAACATGGCATAAGTTCCAGTATAAGGACTAAAGTGTATTCAGTCTACTATACCTAACACGGCATAAGTTCCAGTACAAGGACTGGGGAACTGTGGCCATCTAGGTCCTCCTTATATATATGTATCATGTCAGAGATGCAAAAGAACAAAAGAGGATAACAATTTACTGCAACACTGCTGTCACTTGTTTTTGTATTACCTAAGACACCCCCCCACCTCTAAGAACAAATGTATATCCAGTGGTAGAGTGTCGGTCATCCCGGTCACCTGCCCAGTCAGAGTTGCTGTAGCCTACCAATTCTGTAGAATCATTAACTCCATATATCAGCTTGTGGTTTTTGGTGGTGGCTAGATATTCCAAGATGTGTTGAGCTGCAAGTAAATGACCTTGTATTAGGTTGGAATCAAATTGGGATAGCCTATTAACTACAAAGCAGATGTCTGGCTATGTCCCAAGCATGGCATACATTAGTAAGCCAATGAGTCATTGATAATGTAATGTAGAGTAATGCATCTGCATTTTTATCTGGGTTTGCAATCAAGTTTGTACTGGCAGCCAGTAGTGTATAGACTGATGGACGTGAAGTGAGAGTAAATTGATCAGTCATCTGTTGTATATAATATGGCTGATTGATGGAGAATGTTTTCTTTGCTCGGTTGTAGGTTATGTGTAGGCCAAGGAAGTGTTGGATCTTTCCTAGGTCCATATACTTGGACTGTGAACCTATGAACTTCTTAGTATCTTGGATATGTTCCAGTGTTCCAAAAATAGCCATATTATTGACCTAAACCAGAATCATAGCAATTTGATCCACTCTGTCATGACACTTGAAAAAAATAGAGACATCTCCTAAGATCATCTTCCTATAACCAAATTGTAGAAGCTATGCTGTAGGTGCTTGAAGCAGGCAGGGTGCCAATGGCATGAGCCATGGATGGCTTTGAGTAGTTGACAGACCTTGTTTTCTGCCCCATGAACCAAAAAATACTTTGGATGATCCATGTAGATTTCTTCATCTAGGTGTCAAGTACACATACCGAGATCCCGGTAATTCGGCAGTGCCGCATCCCTCATCTACTCTATGCCATTCACCACCCATTAATCCTACATCGCCTACTCCTTATTCCTCGATCTGCCCCACCTTGGGACATCCTGTCCTTGTTTTATCCTCAGCCACAACCTTATTGTTTTATAGTCAGGCACTCCCTATAGCCGAGACCAGCATACTAAGTGATATGTATGCAGCATGGACACTTGGATGTGGACATAGGATGACTGCTCGGTCAGCACTGCCGGATTAACGGGTCTCGGTACATGTACTTGACAGGGCCGACAAGGAAGCGGCCCAAGTTGCTGCGAAGCAAATGGCCAAGATGGGTAGGAGCTCAGAAGCAGGGCCCAGCAAGGGGCCAGGGATGAATAGATAGGGGAAGAGTGAGAAGCCGAGGGGGGCCAAGGTGAGTGATGGTTCTTATATCATTATCTTTTATTGATTTCTTTTTATGTAGTACAAGGAGGAGACCCCAGAAAGGTGGTCTCCGGCTGTTTGTCCACCATGCAAAGAGTGCAAAAGGTGGGGGGACGAGTGCCGAGTGCCAGGGCTGGGGGCCGCATGTGTCAAGTCCACGATACCAAGCTCCAGTTCACTCGGTAATACCAACCGACCGACCCTTACCTACATCATTCTTCACTACTACACGGTCTTGGCTCAGTACATCTGGTTCATTGTCTGGACCACTCCTCTCACCCTACCCCCTCCACCCCTTACTATTCTCAAAAGCGACAGGATGAATCTTGCCTTCGGAATTGATAATGGAAAGAATGGCCGCAAGGGCATAGTCTGAAGCATCAGTCTCTACAACCAAAGGTAGGTTAGGTTCCTAGTGATGCAGGATGGGTGCCGAGGTAAAGGCCATTTTAAGCCGGTCAAAAGACTTTTGAAAGTCCTCGGTCCATGCCCATTGTGCACCTTTACAGGTCAGCTGGGTGAGGGGTATTGTGATGTCTGAATAGTTAAAGATGAAGTGACGGTAGAAATTGGTGAAACCTAGGAAGGATTGGATGTTCTTGACTTTCCTTGGTTTGGGCCATTCATGGATCATTTTGACCTTGTCATCAGACATGGTGAGGCCATCGGTATGTAGGATGTAGCCAAGGAACTCAACTGTGTCTTTGTGCCATTCACATTTACTGGCCTTGGCAAATAGGCCGTTTTTTCTGAGCTGATGGAGTACTTCTCGAATATGTTCTCAATGTCCTTCAAGTGAGTCTGAGTAGTTCAGTATGTCATCTATGTAAGCAACAGCACAATGGTCTATCAGATCACCAAGAATGTCATTCATAAATCTTTGAAAGGCCGCGGGGGCATTGGAGAGGCCAAATGGCATGACTAGCCATTCATAAGACCCATACTGGGTCTTGAAAGCCATCTTCCACTCTTCTCCCTCAGCAATTTGGATTAGGTGGTACATGTACCGATGGTCGATTTTCAATTAGATTCTAGCTTTTCAGGGAGCGTCTAAGAGGTCAGTGATCAGAGGGGGAGGGTACCAATCTTTCTTGGTCACTTTGTTCAGTGCCCGGAACTCAATGCATAGCCAAAGGGTGCCATCTTTTTTCGGACAAATAGGATTGGTGCACCGTGTGGAGAACAGGAGGCTCTAATGAACCCCATGTTCAGGTGTTTGTCGAGGAATTCACGCAGGGTTTCTAGTTCTGACTGAGACAGCAAGTATAGGGGTAGATGAGGCATCTTGGCACCATCTTCCAGGGTGATCTTAAGATCATAGGGTCAGTGGGGTCCTAGAGTGTCAGCTTTTGTTTTACTGAAAATATCAGCGAATTCATGATACTCTTTTGGGATGTTTCCCAGGTTGACTGGGTCGAGGGGAATGGATGAAATGGATGAGACCTTGGCTGATCATGCCAAGGTGGCATTGATGGCTGAAAGGTCCAGACGGAAAACTTGCGAACCTTCTAGTTTGCAAGCACATGCAAAGGTGGCTGCATTGACTAGGGCTATTCATGGAGGTTCCAATTTCGGAGAGGATCCTGGTTGAGGCTGTGGAACAGCGGTGGGTGCCGGCTGAGCCAAAGCCATCAGGATGCACCTAGGGTCATTAGCTGTCAAGCCCACATACCAAGCTCTGGTTCACTCAGTAGTACTGACCAAACGACCCTTATTGTTAATCCCACATGCCAGTGATAAGTCACTCCTCACTAGTACATGGTCTCGGCTCGTTACATTTGGTTCATTATTTGGTTCACTTTCCCTACCCCATCCCTCCTATTCTTTATTATTCTCTTATTCTCCATCCTTCCCTCTACCTGTTTACCCTCGGGACATTCACTATTCATTTATCATTCGGTTGCGGCCCTATTGTTTTATATTCGGCCACCTTCTATTGTTCTATTTTCCCCACACTCCTACTCGTTTATTACCAGTCATATCTCATTGTCTTATTCTTGTTTACATCTTATTGTTCTATTCTAGATCACTGTGGACAATACTTCCACATGGTCTCCATACCTTATTCTTTTCTCCATGTCTTATGCCACCCTTATTCTACATTCTGCCTCTTAGCCTATATAAGTAGTGAATGCATGTACATAGTTCCTCAGTCTGAGTATCAACCAGGTTTATACCTTCCTGCTCTCCTTCCTCTATCTAAAGTCCTTTACTCAGGCCAATACTCTTGGCATCCTCTCAAGCATCTCTTCCTTTCCAAATCAGTGGCATGCATAGAAAGTAGGGTGCAACACACGAGTACATTGAAGCCAAGCTACTATGACTGGCCTGCAGGACTTGGCCGGTTCCTGCCCACACCTTCGGCATTACTGAGGCCTGACATTAGCAGTTTTTCAGAATGTAATACTGCCCAATACCCAATCAATCAACAGATTGTAGCAGGTGAGCCAGTTGTGACTGAGTACTACTAACACAGACGAATCTAGTGATGTGACATACATACAGATGGACTGTAAATGTCCTTATGGAAATTTGATTGGCAGTTCTATGGATTCAGTAATGACCAAGTTAGTAGTGCCATCAAATAATTTAAGGGGAATTGAGTGAACAGAGGTAGTAGGGATTTTATGTTCCTGAACATAGGAGGATTCGATGAAGCAGTGAGTAGAGCCTGAATCAATGAGGCATTTAAGAGGGGTCACTGAGGAACTTGGTACCAAAACGAAGATAGAGGGATTATCAAAGAGTTAGGATTAAGAAGGGCAGAAGCATTGAGCTTAACCTCAGTACTAGCACTTGCTGAGTCAACACAACTCCCGGTGTGCTGAGGGGCCAGAGAGTTGCTGACTAGTTTTTTGACTTGGCCACCTCCGCTGATTTCTCAGCTTTGATGCCTGAGGTGTTAGTTGCCTTGTAGGTAGCATATCTAGATTGTGGGAGCATAATCATAAGAGGTAAGAGGCACGGGAAGTAGTGTGAGTCTAAGTATACTGTCAGGCCTCGGTAATGCCGAAGGTACAGGCAGGAACTGGCCAAGTCCTGCAGGCTAGTTGTAGTGGCTTGGCTTCAATGTACTTGTGCATTGCACCCTACTTTCCATGCATGCCACTGATTTGGAACAGAAGAAATAATCAGGAGAGTGCCGAGAGTATCAGCCCAAGTAAAGGACTTTGGACAGAAGGAAGGAGAGCAGGAAGGCATCAACCTAGTGGATACTCAGACTGAGGAACTATGTACATGCATTTGCTACTTATATAGGTTAAGAGGTGGAGTGTGGAATAAGGGTGGCATAAGACATGGAGAAAAGAATAAGGTATGGAGACCATGTGGGAGTATTGTCCACAGTGATCTGGAATGGAACAATAAGATGTAAATGAGAATAAAACAATGAGATATGCCCGATAATAAACAAGTAGGAGTGTGAGTGAAAAATAGAACAATAGAAGGTGGCCGAATATAAAACAATAGGGCTGCGACCAAATGATAAATAAATGGTGAATGTCCTGAGGGAAAACAGGTAAAGGGAAGGATGGAGAATGAAAGAAAAATAAAGAATACAAGGGATGGGATGGGATGGGGAAAGTGAACCAAATGATGAACCAAATGTACCAAGCCAAGACCACATACTAGTGAGGAATGGCTTGTCATTGGTGTGTGGGATTAATGGTAAGGGTTGGTTGGTTGGTACTACCATGTGAACCGGAGCTCGGTATTATGGGCTTGACACTACCCAACCTTACATTTAACTAATAATGCCACAAAGTGATCAGTCATTCTTGTGAATGCCAGACCCAATACTATTATATAGTTACAAGTATCATTTACAGCAAATACTGATGTGACAGCAATATAGCTCAGACACCTGCAAGGCAAAATTATGATCTTCAATATCTACAATGACTGTTCACACTCAAACACAATGCATGCCATTAACAACTCCATTAACTCAGAGCAGAGAAGCATAATCCAGTAGCAGATGGACTCCATAGTATGATGCAGTGACTTTAACCAGCACCACACCATGTAAGATGTCTTGGAACAGATGGACTATAGATTACTTGGTTCTAAGGTGTTAAATCCGCATGCCAGTGCTTAGCTAGAGGCTTCCGGAAGGGGTTCCGGAAGGTTCTGATTGGTTTCTGAAAGGGGGTTTGTACTCCGGAGACGGAGGGACTAAAGGTTGGATTCACGATTGGGATCGGAACGGGGACGGAAGGACGGGAAGTGTCGGGGATCTTAAAACTGTTCGCGGTATAGGGTGATACGAGTGGTTCGAGGTCGCAGGGACTTGGCTTCAACTTATGTGTTGCACCCTCTTCGATCGTCTGTCCCTAATTTTGGAAAGTCAGAAGTTTGACCGGAACTGAATCGGAAACTTCAACGCAGAATTAAGTCAATATTCGTACTGGCAAATAGTCCAGTCGACTGGTGACTTATATACATGTATCTACTCTTGTACTAACTTTTACCGAGTAAAAACAAGGGGGGGAAGAGAGTACAAGGGGCAATATAAAACGAAGAACAAGGGAGTGAGGTACGCGATGATCCTGCGCGTCATCTATCAAAGGAGCGGAACCTTGACTTCGGAATCTTCGGAGGTTCGGAAACTCGGAACCTCGGATTGATGCATCGGAAATCCGGAAAGCAGTTAATCAGGCTTTGAGCGGTCGGAAAGGTCCTGGAAACAGTGCGGGTGGTTGTGGGGTTTAATGTGGGTTTATTGGCGACATGGGCCATAACAGTATCCCACCACTAGGACCGAGCCCTCGAGGTCCTAAGCTTAATCTTGCCGTAAATTGAGCGGAGAAGAGCGTGGGACTATTTTTAGGCATATTAGGACATAATAGGTGTTCTTTCCAAGCACCCGTCCGATGCATATATAAGGAGGCTTTTCTCTTCTCCCTGAGTTCCTTTCCTGCTCCCACCCATGTCCAGACTTGAACAGGATATCGAAGCGGAAACCTCGGAGCAGGTGCGTGCTTTCAAGGCCAAATGTGTGGAACAGATTCGCTTGATGAGGGAGGAGGGGGCGCGGAAATTGGAGGTTGCCCGGGATATCAGAAAGGATCGGAGGGTCGAAGTCCGACAGCCGGGGGAAAAAACAAAGGGGGCGGATCAGAGGAGGAGGGGGGAGGGGAAGGATTGAGCCGTAGAGCGCGATGCCTGGGCTCTGGAGTCTGTCCTTTTGGCCAGTCAGGCGGACAAGGAACCGGAGGATTTACCCTCCTGGGGGGGTTTTGTTGGGTCATCGGAGCCCGAAGATGGGGGTGTTCCGCATCAGGAGTCCAAGTTTGAGGAATCTTCGGATAGCGGTGACCCTTTGGACGTAGAGTCTTCCTATTCATCCTCTGGGGGCAATCCAGGGGGTGAGGAGGACGTCTATCTCATACCCGCAGTTGGGATAGGCACCGTTGCTCAGGACGTGGAGAGGAAGCATCGGAGACATCTTGAGGAGGGTGCCCGGATTTCGGGGGTACAAAGGGCCTTCGAGAATCAGGTTGCTCGGGATGCGTGGGTGGCCGGAAAGGAGGTGGGTCTCGGACCCTTCGAATCTACTCGGCGGTCATTGATTGAACATCGGCCTGACCTTTACCAGGTCGCCAGTCTGGGGATTCCTCCTATGCTGAGGTCAGAACCCTGTGATAGGTGTTGCAAACGTGAAGATCCTTGTACGTGGACCACGTCGGCCAAAACCTATGTTCCCTGTCAGAAGAGCCGGGTGAAGTGCGTGGTTGGTGGGGTGTCAGTTGTTAAGGGGGCAACCATGAGAAAGAGGAGGCGGGAGGAGACAGAGGTCCCCGAGGTGTCCTCATCCAAGAAAATGAAGGTCGAGGTGCTGGTTCCTCCCCTTCCGAAGGGCGGGGGTGACGCGAATGACGATATCCTGAGGGAAATTAGGGACGGTGTTTTTGCTCTCAGCATTGCCCTAAACAGGATAGCGGATGCTTCCAAGATGTGGAACACCATCAAAACGGATGGTCGGAATCGTCCGACAAGTGTGTGGGGGCACGGTGGTCCCACCTGGAGTCATCGGGTGGTGGCGAGTCAGTTGATTCCGACGTGTGGTGTGGGGAAGACTGCTTCCAAAAGGAAAAGGACTCCCGGGGGAGCGGGTTTGGCACATGGTGCGGGAGATGTGACGCCTAGAGCAGGGTGGTCTATCGAGCAGGCGGTCCCGGTGTGTGATGTGGAGGACTCGGCACCTGTGACGGGGTGACCTACTGAAGACGTGGTTCCAGGGGTTGTGGCGCTGGCAATAGGGTCGTTTCCTGAAGCAGTGGCTCCGGAGGCTGTGGCGTTGATGGTGGGGCTGGTTCCTGGAGTAGTGGTCCCAGTGTTGGAGTTGAGCAGTGGGGGCGAAAGGGGGATGGATTATTTCCAACAGTCGGATCCTTCTGATCCCAACCCGGCACATGCTTTGTTTTACGGCGAAGACTGATGTGTGTACCTTGACTTGGAATTAATGGTTCTGCGAGGGTGGGGCCATGGTTCGCATGTCGTTAGTGGTAGTCGTGCTGATCGTGGTGTTTGTGGTGTTCATTCACCGGATTGTCGCTTGGACGGCGGTGGTGTCGTCGGGATTCGGGGGATGTCCTGCGATTCGAGTCTCAGTTGAATCGTATCAATAGTTCAGTTCATATTAACGTTCTAACAAGAAGAGTTCTAGTCTAACAGAATCTACACGTGGTACCATTTTGTCTAAGGGATGGTACGGAGTTCCACGATGTTCAGGGTTCTTCCTGAGCGGATTTTTTCGGAGGGTCGGATTGAGCACTGAGTGAAGACTGCTGGCTCCATATTGTCAAGAATCAGTTAGGATGATCTAAACGAGTAGTACTCAATGCCCTGTCGATCAACGGATCGTAGTGGGTGAGCGTATGGTCCTTGCAACTAAAATTCTGACGGGGGTCAGAGGGTCGGAGTCGGAGGGTCAGAGTTTGGAGGGTCAGAGGGTCGGAGTTTGGAGGGTCAGAGGGTCGGAGTTTGGAGGGTCGGAGTTTGGAGGGTCGGAGTGTTTCCGTAGAAACGGGTCGAAGACTTCCGACGAATGGTCACGGGGGGTCATATTCCTGAAAAGGTTGGATGCGTTGTTTTGTTTTATGTCCTTAGGCATAGTTGATGTTCAACGCAAACAACTGGTGCTGGAGTCGGGAGCCTAGCTTCTTATTCCTCAGTTTCCAAAGCATCCGACATCTCAGACTCTTCTTCAACTTCTTCTGTCATGGAGGCTGCGCGTCCTTTGGTGACTGTGGTGGCGGATCTTGGGCATTCCTTGGCTGAGTGGCCCAACCTGCCACAGAAGAGGCAGAGGTTTTGTTCGAAGCGGCATTGCCGTTCTTGCGGTGTAAGTTTTCTGTCTTTTCCGATTTTGGACGAAAGATCCTTGGTAGTCCTGCTGCCACCGGATAGGGTCGCGGATTGGCCTGAATTGGCCGTCTTATTGCCCGTGTTAGGGGCCGAATAGGTGGTCATGGGGGTCCTCCCTCTGTTGTAGGGGCGGTCAAAGTTCTGGGTGGAGGGGGGCTCTCTGGCGATTTCTGATCGTCGCTCCCAGTAGCAGGCATCGATGGATTGGGACAGGAGGCGGAGTTGGAGCAGGGAGTTGGGCTTTCCTACTCTGGAGATCTCGTCCTTGATCCTGCCGGGGAGTCCATTGTAGAACTGGCGACGAAGTGTGGCATCGCCCCAGTGGATGCAGGTGGCTAGTCGATTGAATTCGACTACATATTTCGTGATGCACTGATTATCACGCATGCGGAGGGTCTCGAGGTCTGCTTCAGCCTCTCCTTCTGAGTCGTGGGGGCCGAAGTTGGTTTTGAGTTCATTCACAAACTCTTCATAGTCATGGATCCAGTCTGGCTCGTCGGGGGCGGAAAGGGCTGGTTCAAACCAGTCCAGGGTGGTACCAGTCAGGTACGACAGTACATAGGTTACCTTGGCACTCTCGGTGTCGAAAGTGTCAGGGCGGTCACGGAAGTTCAGTCTACATTGCACTAAGAAGGCTTGTAGTTTCCTTGAATTGGATCCATCAAAGGTGTCTGGATCCCGGACCTTGGCGGCGTGGGGGGCTGATCTTCTGGGGCTGGCTAAGTTACTTGCCAGCATAACGAGGGCCTGCGTGATATCGGGCACAACGTTGGGTCCTAAGGTGGGGGGCCCCTCCTGGGTGTGCAGGAGGCGGCGGTGCTGCAGCGGGTGGTGCGACATGGGGCTGGACGACGGGGGGTGGTGCAGCGGGCGGAGGTACCACAGGTGGTGGTGCAAAGAGTGGTGGTGCCACGGGCGGAGGTGCGAAGGGTGGTGGTACATGGGGGAGAGATGCCGATGAGGTTGACGGCGCTGCTGAGGATGGTCCTGAGCTGGATTGCATCCCCGAGGGCGATGATTTTTGGGTTGCCCGGGGGTGGTTCATGAGGAACGGGTTGGTCATATTCGGATGCAGGTCTTGGTCTGCGTCCAAGAGTCCGGAGTTGGATGAAGGTTCCGGAGGGTGTGCTGGGGTCTGAGGTGTCTGAAAACTCGGTCCGGGGGCGGACAGTTCTCGGGGGATGGATGCACGGCAGGCAGATGCCTGGTTGAGTGTCTGTAGGGCTTGTGCACGTGTGAAGGGTTTCATGCTTAGTGACGATCAGGAGTGTGAGTACGAATATACTGTTAAATCCGCGTGCCGGCGCTTAGCTAGAGGCTTCCGGAAGGGGTTCCGGAAGGTTCTGATTGGTTTCTGAAAGGGGGTTCGTACTCCGGAGACAGAGGGACTAAAGGTCGGATTCACGATCAGGATCGGAACGGGGACGGAAGGATGGGAAGTGTTGGGGATCTTAAAACTGTTCGCGGTATAGGGTGATACGAGTGGTTCGAGGTCGCAGGGACTTGGCTTCAACTTATGTGTTGCGCCCTCCTCGATCATCTGTCCCTAATTTCAGAAAGTCGGAAGTTTGACCGGAACTGAATCGGAAACTTCAACGCAGAATTAAGTTGATATTTGTACTGGCGAATAGTCCAGTCGACTGGTGACTTATATACATGTATCTACTCTTGTACTAACTTTTACCGAGTAAAAACAAGGGGGGGAAGAGAGTACAAGGGGCAATATAAAACGAAGAACAAGGGAGTGAGGTATGCGATGATCCTGCACGTCATCTATCAAAGGAGCGGAACCTTGACTTCGGAATCGTCGGAGGTTCGGAAACTCGGAACCTCGGATTGATGCATCGGAAATCCGGAAAGTGGTTAATCAGGCTTTGAGCGGTCGGAAAGGTCCTGGAAACGGTACGGGTGGTTGTGGGGTTTAATGTGGGTTTATTGGCAACATGGGCCATAACATAAGGACAAGACAAAGATATGGAGAGGAAAGTGGTATTTGGGAATTTTTTTAATTGATTTTATTATTCTAATATGTGTTTTATTATATAGTAAGTCTAACTGTACATGTCCCTTCCCAGAGACATGATGCATCAAATATTAACACATATGTGACATGTATGTGATGTGTGTAGGCAGTTGTATATATTAGATAATCGGTGTGCATATGGTGTGTGAGGATCAAGACTGGGAATGCTGGATAAGGGGAAATAGAGGAAAGAGATGGTTCTGTCTGAGTTCACAATACACTGGGTCAAAAAACTGCCTCAATGTTTGTGCATTTTAAAAAGATTGATATTTTGTAAACAAATGACATCAGCAAAAGTTCTGAAACTTTCACATGATATACTAGAACATGTTAGCTATCTATCTACCATCTTAAGAAATCATATGGGTCCAATAAAAACTCATTGCTCAATAAATCAAACAAATAAACACTCATTGGGGCAGTTTTTTGACCCTCTATTATTTTACAATATAATACTTTATATGACCCCCCTTTGCCTTTAAAACTGCCTGTATCCTCCTAGGCATGCTTGCTATTAGCTTCTGGCATGTCTCTGGTGGTATTTCAGTCCACTTCTTTGCCACCCTGTCCTATAATTCATGTACTCCTTTGGGTGGTATGTCATATTGTTAGAGTTTGGCTTTGAGGTGTTGCCAGAGGTGTTCAATGGAATTTAGATCAGGGGATTGGGCAAGCCACTTCATGGGAATAATGTTGTTGTCAGAAAACCACTTGTCTGCCTTATTTGAGGTATGTTTTGGATTATCATCCTATTGGAAGTACCACTTATCCTTAGCCATCTCCAAACTTTCAATGCTCTCCTCCACTCCCTCCTCCAAAATCCCACAATACTGCACTGCATCCATATTCCCCTGCACCTCTAGCAGCTTCCCCACCCCATTCCAGCCCATACACCCCCAAACTATCAAGTTATTCCCCCCTCTATGTTTGACAGTTGGTGTGGTGGCCCTGTCTGATACTGGTTCCCTATGTTGCTTCCAAACATACACCTTCCCATCTGACCCAATCCTATTGATTTTTGTCCCATCAGTCCATAACACCCTCTTTTAGTCCTCCAAAGTCCAATTTTCATAGTATTGGGAAAACTTTAGATGTTGCTGATGATAAGACCCCTTGAGCATAAGGACTTTCTTCTTTATTGCTAATCTAAAGCTAGCTTCCTTTAACACATTCCTAACAGTCTGAGGAGTGACAGAGGTAGATATGATTGAATTTATGAATTGGGTGGCTTGGACAGCATTTTCAAGCTTCCCAGAGCTGATTTGATGGATAAGAATGTCGAGGAAAATGATATCAGTGGGATGCCCATGAATGTGTGACTGTGTTATGTTATATGTGTTTGCATGACCTCCCAGATGTTCTGGATGTTTGGGATGTTCTGTGTCATCTGTATAGCTGACATTCCTGCAAGTGCACAGTACTTCTCCACATTTGATGCACATGCTCTGGTCCTCGATATGTGTGGGATCTATATCTTGATTCTCTGGCAATTCAATCTCAATGGTGTATAATGCTGTACATGTCAGCCATTCTGGTTCTGTGTCCTCCTTTTATGACACCTTGTGGTTCATTGGTATGATGGTCATACTATGGTTCTGGATGAGCATGGGTACTCTGTCTGGCACCCTCAAAGGCTTGCTGCCTATGGTATGCGATGCTCTAAGCATTTCCCATTTCATTATGGCTGTCTGCATGTTCTGGTAAGGTGTCTGCATTGATATGGTTGTGCTCTTAGTTTGTGGCATTCTGGTTCTACTTGGGGTCTCAGTCAATGGTCTCTCAATAGACTTAAGTGGTGTTACTCATGCTATATGTGCAGTTTTGTTTGCTGCCTGCAGTGTCTTGATCTCAATTGTGGCCATGGTTTTGATTGTCCTTGTAGGTATGAATGTATCTGCAGCCTCATAAGTGTGTCTCTCTCCCTGCTCTCTTTTAATCCCTCACTGACTCTTCCTTTCATCTCTAAGCTCTTGATTATTATGGCTCTCGATTCCAGTTGTGTAACTGTGCCTGTCTTTGAGTATGTCAATTTGCATTTGTATCTGGGCCCTGGTGAGGTATCAGCATTGTGTATACTGTAAGTCTGTTGGATTGTCTAATTCCACATACTATTCATACCTCATAAGTCTTAATGAATATCTAAGACAATACAGAGCTCTATGAGTAGTATTGACAATCTGATAACTGAATAAGGCTCTGTCACTTAACATGAGGTGGTCTTCATTAAAAATGAGTCACTCTGAAAGGTTGCCCATGTAGACTGGATGGTGTAGTGGTTAACACCATAGCTATATATGCTATAGCCCTCGGTTTAAACCCCAGTCTGGTTTTCCTTTTCATCTCAACAAAGTCCTCCCTTTGTTATCTGGTATTAATCTGATGCTGACTATTTTGCTGGTTTGTTTGCCTCTTACTTTCATATTCCATTTGTGACCAGTTTCCTTCTCTATTTGCCTATCCTCTACAACTCTGCCTTCTCTTTCCTGTTTTGCCTGCCTCTGCTCTATACTTCTCAATTCTAATATGACTTTTGATTCTAGCTTTTTTCTATATGTTTTTTTCTTTTTTTTTTGTTTTATCTTGTTTTCTGACTTTTTTATTGGTATTTTCTTCTGCTTTGTCCTTGTGTCAGTTGTGATTGGTCCTGTCAATTGGCTTGCTGACATCTTGTTTTCGGTAATATGTATCATCTTGTGCCTCATCTGTGCTGGTTCCTTTGGCATTACAGGATATATCATCAGTTGCCTCGATGTCTCGATGCTTCTGATATGCTATGTCTTGTCTACTGTTTTGTCTTATCTGCATGCTCTCATCCTGGGTATGCTGGGAATTATCTTCCAGTCCCTTTGATGGTGTCAAGCCCGCAACACCGAGTACCGACTCACTTGGGAATACCGACCAACCGGCCCTCACCTGCATTATCTCGCACCCCCGCGCGGCCTCGGCTCGGTACATCCGGTACATCTTATGGACCACTCCTCTCGTACACCCCCTTTTTTCATTGTTCCTTCACCCCTATCCACTCCTTAAACCGTTTCCCCCGAACAACATGACGGCCACTCATTGTCCTGGCCATTGCCATTGTTTTATCTTAGGCCATCCTCTATTGTTCTATTTCCGCCCACCATTTCATTATCTTATTTTCAGCCATACTCTATTATTCTAATACCGCTTACATTCCTTATTCTATTTCTGATCACTGTGGACAATGCCTCCATGTGGTTGCCTCATACCTTATTGTCTCCATTCCTTATGCCACCCTGTTCCACATCTTGCTTCTTAACTATAAAAGTAGCGGGATGTATGTAGATAGTTCTTCACTCAGAATATCGATTGATTCGCACCCCTTTTGTCCGCTCCCTAATCCTAAAGTCCTTCGCTCGAGCCGACGCCCTCGGCATCCTCTCAAGACCCCTCTCACTATCCAAATTAGTGGCACGCATGGAACAGCAGGGCGCAACGCAAGAGCACGTTGAAGCCTAGCCACCCCGTAACGGTTTGCAGGACTTAACCGATATCTCAGCGTGACCGAATCCTGACAGATGGTTCATTTTCAATGGTATGCAATATTTCACTTGTTGCTTGTTCTTGTACAATGACTGGTGACTGCTTTGTGATTCATTTGGCATCTGTACTTGGTTTGGCTGGCAATGATTCCATGTGTTTGGCAATTCTATTGGTGTATGGCAACTCTGCTAGGTCAACATGTGGTATCCAGCTTTGGGTCTGTGTGTTGAGGTGAAAAGAACGACCAGACTGGTCAGCATCAGTGTAGCTTTCAAAAAGTTCACCTGATGGTGAAGGTGCATAGACAAGCTGATAATCCATTGTCCCCTTCAGATATCGAAAGAGGTGTTTGACTGCTTTCTAGTGTCCCATGCCAGGGTTCTGATTGAACTAGCACAAGACTCCAACAGCATAGGCAATGTCAGGGCAAGTTGCAACTGACAGATACATCATTGAGCCAACAGCAGATGCATAGGGAATGTTCTTCATCTCAGCAATCTCCTCAGGAGTTATAGGGGACATGGAGGATGATAATTTGAGACCTGGGTCTATAGGTGTGGTGACAGGTGTGCTCTCTGCAAGGTTATAACAATCAAGCATGTCAGAGATGTACTGATGCTGAGTGTTAAATCCGCATGTCAGCGCTTAGCTAGAGGCTCCGGGAAGGGTTTTCCGGAGGTTCCGAATGGTTTCTGAGGGGGGGTTCATACTCCAGAGATGGAGGGACTAAGGTCATGGGTTCACAGTCGGAATTGGAAAGGGGCGAAAAGATGGGAAGCGCCGGGGGGTCTAAGACTGTTCACGGTATTAGGTTATTCGAGTGGTTCGAGGTCGCAGGGACTTGGCTTCAACTTATGTGTTGCGCCCTCCTCGATTGTCTGTCCCTAATTTTGGAAATTCAGAAAGTTTACCGGAACTGAATCGGAAACTACGACGCAGAATTAAGTCAATATTTATACTGGCGAATAGTCCAGTCGACTGGTGTCTTATATACATGTATCTAGTCTTTGTACTAACTTTTGCTGAGTAAAGACAAGGGGGGGGAAGAGAGTGCAAGGGGCAATACAGAATGAAGAACAAGGGAGTGAGGTATGCGATGATCCTGCACATCGTTTATCAAAGGAGCAGAACCTTGGCTTCAGAATCTTCGGAGGTTTGGGAACGCAGAACCTTGGGTTGATACAACGGAATTTAGAAAGCAGTTATTCAGGCTTTGAGCGGTCAGAAAGGTCCCAGAAATGGTGCGGGTGGTTGTGGGGATTAATGTGGGTTTATTGGTGGCATGGGCCATAACAGTATCCATCCACTAGGACCGAGCCCTCGAGGTCCTAAGCTTATTCTTGCCGTGAATTGAGCAGAGAAGAGCGTGGGATTATTTTTTAGGTGTATTGGGACGTAATAGGTGTTTTTTCTGAGCGCCCATCCAATGTATATATAAGGGGTTTTTTCTTCTCCCTGAGTTCCTTTCCTGCCCCCACCCATGTCCAGACTGGAACAGGATATCGAAGCGGAAGTCTCAGAGCAGGTGCGCACTTTCCAAGCCGAATGTGCAGAAAAGATTCGCTTGTTGAAGGTGGAAGGGGAGCAGAAACTGGAGGCCGCCCAGAAGGTCGGAAAAAATTGGAGGGCTGAAGTCCGAAAGCTGGAGGAAAAAAAATAAAGGAGGCGGATCGGAGGAGGAGGAGGAAGGAGAAGGATCGAGCCGTGGAGCGTGATGCCAAGGCTCTGGAGCTTGACCTTCTGGCCAGTCAGGCGGCCAAAGATCCAGAAGATGTACCATCTTGGGGGGGTTTCATTGGCCCGTCAGGGTCTGAAGATGGGGATGTTCTATGACAGGAGACCGAGTCTGAGGAATCTTCAGATAGCGGTGTCCCCTCAGATGAGAGTCCGTCTACTCATCTTCTGGGGGTAATCCAGGGGGTGAGGAGGATGTCTCTATCGTGCCTGTGGTCAGGACAAGCACTGCTGCAAGGGATGCGGAGAGGAAGCATCAGAGACATCTCGAGAAGGATGCCTGGATTTCGGGGGCACAAAACACCTATGAAAATCAGGTGGTTTGGGATGCGCGGGTGACCAGGAAGGAGGTGGGTCTCGGACCCTTTGAGTCTAGTCGCTGGGCATTAATTCACCATCATCCTGACTTGTACCAGGTCACCAATCCGGGGATTCCCTCTTTGTTGAGGTCAGAACCCTGCGACAGGTGTCTCAAGTGTGGGAACCTTGTATGTGGACCATGTTGGTCAAGACCTGTGTTCCCTGTCGGAAGAGCAGGGTGAGGTGCGAGGTCGGCGGGGTGCCGGTTATTAAAGGGACGACCTCAAGAAAGAGGAGGCAGGAGGAGACAGAGGTTCCTGAGGCGTCCTCTTCGAAGAGGTCGAAGGTCGAAGTACTGGTCCCTCCCCTTCCAAAGAACTGGAGTGCCGCAAATGGGGACATCCTGAAGGAATCAGAGATGGTATTTTCGCTCTTGGTGCCAACTTAAGGAGGTTGTCGGATGCCTCCGAGATGCGGAATGCTATCAAAACAGATGGTCAGGATCGTCCGACAATTGTGTGGAGGCACGGTGGTCTAGTCTGGAGTCATCGGGCGGTGGCAGGTCGGTCGACTCTGGCACGTGGTATGGGGAAGGCAGTCTCTAAAAGGAAGAGGACTCCCGGGGGGATAGGTCTGGCACATGGTGCGGAAGATGTGACACCCAGAGCAGGGCGGTCTATCGAACAGGTGGACCCGGTGTGTGATGCGGAGGGTTCGGCACCTGTGATGGGGTGTCTTACTGAAGAGGTGGTTCCAGGGGTTGTGGCGCTGGCGGCGGGGCCGTTTCCTGAAGTGGTGGTTCCGGGGGTTGTTTTGCTGACGGCGGGGCCGATTCCTGGAGTGGTGGTCCTGGTGCCAGAGTCGAGCGGTGGAGGAGACATGATGGGAGTGGATTTGTTCCATCAGCTGGATCCTTCCAATCCTAATCCGGAGTATTCTTTGTTTTATGGTAATGACTGATAATGTATGTTCATATTGATTCAGAATTAATGGTATTTTTTGTGTCAGAGGTTTAGGGGTCATGGTTGGTGTGGTTACACTGGTCATGGCAGTTGTGGTGGTCTTGGGGGTCGTGGTGGTCATGGTGGTCGTGGTGGCCATGATGGCCGGTTGTCGGATCGTCACTTGGATGGCGGTGGTGTCATCAGGATTCGGAGAATGTCCTGCAATTCGAGTCTTGGTTTGAACCATCAATAGTTCAGTTCATATTAACATGTTGTCAAGATAGGTTCTAGTCTAAAGAGAATCTACACATGGTACCATTTTGTCTAAGAGATGGTACGGAATTCCGCGATGGTCAGGGTTCTTCCTGAGCAGGGTTTTTTGGAGGGTCAGATTGAGCGCCGAGTGAAAACTGCTGGCTCTATGGTACCAAGAATCAGTTAGGATGAATATCTAAATGAGTAGTACTCAATGCCCTGTTGATCGACGGATTATAGTGGGTGAGCGTATGATGTCCTGGCAACTAGAATTCTGACGGAGTTTGGAGGGTCAGAGTTTGGAGGGTCAGAGTTTGGAGGGTTGGAGTTCAGAGGGTCAGAGTTTGGAGGGTTGGAGTTCGGAGGGTTGGAGTTGTTTCTGAAGAAACGGGTCGAAATCTTTTTGATGATTGGTCACAGGTGGTCATATTCCTGAAAAGGTTGGACGCATTGTTTGTTTTACTCCTTGGGCACAGTTGGTATTCAAGGCGAACAACTGGTGCCAGAGTT
Organism: Chroogomphus rutilus; assembly: GCA_003314275.1. NCBI lineage: Eukaryota > Fungi > Basidiomycota > Agaricomycetes > Boletales > Gomphidiaceae > Chroogomphus > Chroogomphus rutilus. The sequence continues at coordinate 5,531 of QLPI01005197.1, read as the reverse complement.
GGGGGGGCCTTGCTTCTTATTCCTCAGTTTCCAAAGCATCCGAAGTTTTGGACTCTTCTTCAACTTCCTCTGTCACAGAGGCTGCGCACCCTTTAGTGACTGTGGGGGCAGATCTTGGGCATTCCTTGGCTGAGTGGCCCGATCTACCACAGAAGAGGCAGAGGTTTTGTTCCAAGCGGCGTTGCCGTTCTTGCGGTGTAAGTTTTCTGTCTTTTCCGATTTTGGACAAAAGATCCATAGTAGTCCTGCTGCCACTGGACAGGGTCGCAGGTTGGCCTGAATTGGCCGTCTTATTGCCCATGTTAGGGGCCAAATATGTGGTCATGGGGGTCCTCCCTCTGTTGTAGGGGTGGTCGAAGTTCCGGGTGGAGGGGGGGGCTCTCTGGCAATTTCCGATCGTCGCTCCTAGTAGCGGGCATCGATGGATTGGGACAGGAGGCAGAGTTGGAGTAGGGAGTGGGGCTTTCCTACTCTGGAGATCTCGTCCTTGATCCTGCCGGGGAGTCCATTGTAGAACTGGCGACGAAGTGCGGCATCACCCCAGTGGACGCAGGTGGCTAGTCAATTGAATTCGACTACATATTTCATGATGCGCTGATTATCGCGCATGCAGAGGTTCTCGAGGTCTGCTTCAGCCTCTCCTTCTGGGTTGTGGGGGCCAAAGTTGGTTTTGAGTTCATTCACAAACTCTTCATAGTCATGGAGCCAGTCTGGCTCGTCGGGGGCAGAAAGGGCTGGTTCGAACCAGTCCAGGGCAGTACCAGTCAGGTACGATAGTACATAGGTTACCTTGGTGCTGTCAGTGTCGAAAGCGTCAGGGTAGTCACGGAAGTTCAGACTACACTGCACTAGGAAGGCTTGTAGTTTCCTCGAATCGGATCCGTCGAAGGTATCCAGATCCCAGACCTTGGCGGCATGGGGGGCTGATCTTCTGGGGCTGGCTAAGTTGCTTGCCAGTATAACGAGGGCCTGAGTGAGATCGGGCACAACGTTGGGTCCTAAGGTGGGGGCCCCTCCTGGGTATGCAGGAGGCGGTGGTGCTGCGGCGGGTGGTGCGACATGGGGCTGGACGATGGGCGGTGGTGCAGCGGGCAGAGGTACGACAGGTGGTGGTGCAATGAGTGGTAGTGCCACGGGCGGAGGTGCGAAGGGTGGTGGTATGTAGGGGGGAGATGCAAAAGGGGGTGGTGCTGATAAGGTTGACGGCACTGCTGAGGATGGTCCTGACCTGGATTGCATCTCTGAGGGCGACGATTGTCGAGTTGCCGGGGGGTGGTTCACGAGGAACGGATTGGTCATATTCGAATGCAGGTGTTGGTCTGCGTCCAAGAATCTGGAGTCGGATGAAGGTTCTGGAGGGTGTGCTGGGGTCTGAGGCATCTGGAAACTTGGTCCAGGGGCAGACAGTTCTCGGGGGATGGATGCACGGCAGGAAGATGCCTGGGTGATTGTCTGTAGGGCTTGCGAACGCGTGATAGGTCTCATGCTTTATGACAATCAGGAGTGTGAGTACGAATATACTGTTAAATCCGTGTGTCGGCGCTTAGCTAGAGGCTCCCGGAAGGGTTTTCCGGAGGTTCCGAATGGTTTCCGAGGGGGGGTTCATACTCTGGAGATGGAGGGACTAAGGTCGCGGGTTCACGGTCGGAATCGGAAAGGGGCGAAAAGATGGGAAGTGCTGGGGGGTCTAAGACTGTTCATGGTATTAGGTGATTCGAGTCGTTTGAGGTCACAGGGACCTGGCTTCAGCTTATATGTTGCACCCTCCTCGATCATCTGTCCCTAATTTTGGAAAGTTGGAAAGTTTACCGGAACTGAATCGGAAACTATGACACAGAATTAAGTCGATATTCATACTGGCGAATAGTCCAGTCGACTGGTGTCTTATATATATGTATCTAGTCTTTGTACTAACTTTTGCCGAGTAAAGACAAGGGGGGGGAAGAGAGTACAAGGGGCAATACAGAACAAAGAATAAGGGAGTGAGGTACACAATGATCCTGCGTGTCATTTATCAAAGGAGCAGAACCTTGGCTTCGGAATCTTTGGAGGTTTGGGAACGCAGAACCTTGGGTTGATACAACGGAATTCGGAAAGCGGTTATTCAGGCTTTGAGCGGTCAGAAAGGTCCCAGAAATGGTGTGGGTAGTTGTGGGGATTAATGTGGGTTTATTGGCGGCATGGGCCATAACACTGTGAGAGGCAGAGATGTCATTGTAAGCGGTCCCAAGTGATTTCAATGGCAAGTAGGCTGGAAGTAGGGCCAAAATCATGTAGCTTGAACTGTTTTGCAAGTTTGGTCTTCATGTGTGAGATAGCAGATAGAGATTTGGAAGCAAGGGTGAGATTGTCAACAAAGACAGGGACTAGGATTTTGACATTGTCCCAGAGCCAGCTGGTGTCAGACTTGATGCAAGTGAAGCCTAACTCATGTAAGATGGTATCCAGCTTCTCGTTCCATACCCTGGGAGACTGTTTGAGTCCATAGAGCACCTTGAGAAGTCTCCAAACATGATCTGGTCCACCCTGGTGAAAACCCTCAGGCTGCTGAAGATAGACCTCTGTGTCAATTTCACCATTCAGGAAAGCACTGGAAATGTCAAGGGATTCAAGTTCTAGGTCCTCAATGGCAGCAATGGCCAGAATGGCATGAAGTGCAGCAAACTTGGCAGTGGGTGCAAATGTCTCTGTGTAGTCAAGTCCAGGATGCTGACTGTAGCCCTTGGCTACAAGACAAGCCTTGTAATGCTCAATGGAACCATCAGGATAACATTTGACCTTGAACACCCAACAAGAGCCAACAGCTTTACAACCAGCAGGGAGCTTGACCAGTTCCCAAGTCCCATTTGTCACCAATGCCTGAATCTCCTCTATAGCAGCATCAAGGTAAAGCTGACCATCAGGACGCTGCACTGCCTCTGCAAGTGTTTGTGGCTCTATCCCACTGACTTTGAAGACATACTCCATGGCAGCAGGAGAAGATAACAGCTCATCTGGATGACATGACACAGAAGTAAGGCCATCTGCCTCTTCAACAAGCTCCTCCTCATCCTCATCAGTGGACTCAGGGGAGACATTGCAATGAATTTTGTCATGATCAATCTTCCAGAACTCTCTGGGAGGATGGTGCTGTGACACAAAGGAGGGGAATCAGGGACCAGTACAGGAGGAGGCAATGGGTCTGGTGCAGGGATTGGTGCAGGAGGAGGAGGTTGGTTGTGAGTTGTAACCACTTCTGGCATATCTTCTGAGACATCAATAAACTGTGCAGGAGTTTGAGCAGGATACAAATGTGGTGAAGGGGATGATAAAGGGAAGACACACTCATCAAATTCAGCATCATTGCTGATTAGAGTCTTGCGAGTATCAGGATTCCAGAAATTCCAGCCTTTGACACCAGGAGGATAACCAATGAAGACACATTTCTGAGTGTGTGACTCAAGTCCCTTGTGCTGGTCCTTCTGAACATGGATGTAGGCAGTGCAGCCCCAGACACAAAGGTGTTGAACAGATAGTTTCTTGCCATACCATGCCTGGAATGGAGTGATGTCATAAAGAGAATAAGTGGAGCTGTGGTTCCAGATATGGACATAGGCAGCCAATGCTTCTCCCCAAAATGATGCAGGTAGTTTAGATTTGGCAAGCATGGTGGTAATAGCCTCAGCAGCTGTACAATTGGCATGTTCTGCAACTCCATTCTGTTGTAGACTGGCACAAACTATGTGTTGGCATTCAATTCCATGTAGATCGATCATAGACAATGGCAACAGTGAACTGCTTTTGGTGAGTGAGGTATAAGACAGAGAGGAGATTGTTGCACAATGCAGGAACATAGAGCACTCGAGTAAACTCTAAAGTGGCTTCTGAATGCCATCAACCACTGGTGCAAATTGGACAGTGCCAACTCCAGTAGAATAGATGACTTGGTGGTCTGCAAGTTGAATGGGAATGACAAGTGGATGAAAATTACGTATCCAGTGTTGATGAGGAGTCATATGAGATGTAGCACCAGTATCTGCAATCCAATCAAACTCAGCATTGAGCTGAAGTGGTGTGGAAGAGGGGGCAAATGCAGAAAATGATGCAGCACTTAGATTTCCAGAAAATTCAACATCAGGGGTCGAAAATAGAGTGGATAAGGTAGTATTAGTATGCACAATGATATTGGATGATGCAGATTGCTTCTGAGAGCAATTTTGATGCTGAAAATTCGAGTTTTCAGGTAGAAAATGATGACAGCTGCCTGGGAATGTCCCTGGTGGGTGCAAAGTGCACAAAACTTTGTTTGGGGTGTAACAGAGGTAGTAGATCAAGCAAGAAGCTGTATAGGTGCAAGAGTGATGGTAAAAGGCTCCTGGAGGTGTACAAGCTCGAGTTTTGACCATATCTTGACTGGATCCTCAGCAATACCCTCAAAATGAACCCTCTGGTCAAGCTGAACATCTAAGAAGATGTGTCCAGCTGCCATAGATGCATCCTTATCCCAAATAGCTGCCTTGACAGCATCAACAGGCCTGACCCTCCTTCCAATAACAATCTGCTACAATCTCTTGCTCTGCAACACAGCCCTCATCTCTCCTCTCCACTGGGAATAGTTGGTGTTGTTGAGGAGGGTGATATGAAAGCAGGAAGGGTGACAGGAGAAAAGAACAGGATGATACCTGGACATGATAAGGGTGTTGTCAAGTCAAATGTTGATGGATAAGGCTGAAAATTGGACAGGAGGTGGATGGAAACTGTAAGAAGGTGTGTTCCCCAAAATTAGGAGGATTGAACAAGTGTGTGTTGCAGTGTGGGATGATTAAAATGTGGGGCCCATAACATGTTGAGGTGAAAAGAATGACCAGACTGGGGTTTGAACCGAGGGCTATAGCATATATAGCTATGGTGTTAACCACTACACCATTTAGTCCACATGGGTAACCTTTCAGGATGACTCATTTAATGAAGACTATTTCATGTTGAGTGACAGAGCCCTATTTAGTTATCAGATTTCCAATACTACTCATAGAGCTCTGTGTTATCTTAGATATTGATTAAGACTCATGAGGTATGAATAGTATGTGGGATTAGACAATCTGTCAGGCCTCGGTGATACCGAAGGTATGGTCGGGAACTGGCCAAGTCCTGCAGGCCAGTCGGGGTGGCTTGGCTTCAACGTGCTCAATCATTGTGCCCTGCCTCCTGTGCATGCCACTAGTTTGTAGCAGAAGAGATGCTTGAGAGGATGCCAAAAGTGTTGGCCTGAGTGGGGACTTCTGAACAGAGGGAGGAAAGCAGGAAGGCATAGACCTAGTTGATAATTAGACTGAGGAACTATGTACATGCATTCACTACTTACATATATAGGCTAAGAGGTGGAATGTGGAATAAGTGTGGCATAAGACATGGAGAAAAGAAGAAGGTATGGAGATGTCAAGTCCACGTACCGAGACCCATCCGTCGGCAGTACCGACCGAGCAACCATCCTAGTTCCACATCCAAGTGACCACGCCACATGCACATCACTTGGTATGCCGGTCTCAGCTCGG
>QLPI01005190.1:0-15680 GCA_003314275.1 Chroogomphus rutilus | reverse complement strand
TTTATCTTTCTGTCCTATTCCGCAACCCAATGCAGACCACTTCGATAGTGAACCAGCTTATCCTCCATGGACGTGGGATGTACGATGCACATGCTGAATTATCTGCGCCTTATGAGACGGCACCTTCCCTAGACCCTTCACCAGAGGCATTCACTCAATCGTCGCTTCGAGACTCTACATTATCCCAACCAAAAGGACGGACGCCTCTCATACGGCGTGATCATGATTCCCATCCTTCTCGTGCCTCTCACGCGAGGTCCTCACCTCACTCGGAGAGACTTAAATCTGAGCTAAGATCGAATATCATGTCAACAGCTCTGATCGCATTCTTTCATATGTTGGATCACTCCTATCCCTCGCAGGCCCTTTATCATGCTACGCTCCCTTACTTTCAACAAACTCGGTTGTGCCAGGAAGATGATGTGACGAAAGATATCTTGAAGTGGCTCAAGTCCATTGCTTCTTCAATAGCATCGCGAAACTTCGTGCAATTCGAGAGATTATCTTGTTCCGATGAAGTGGATGACATATGTCACCGTTTACAGGCCCTAACATCTCGTGGGTCAGACTCTCATCTAGAAATGAGCCGTCTCTCACTCAGGTGTCTGGTCGAGGATCTGCGTACAAAAGTACGGGAGACGGTGTGGGATATTTTAAAGGTTACCTATCGTGAATTGGACACAACAAGAAGTGGAGATTGGTTATTGCAGTCTTTGATGATTACTTCAAACCCCATGTCTGAAGATCTACATGCACCATCAAACTCACGCGAATTTGCAGATAGATGGTTGGAGCAGAGAGGAGAAAAGGAAGCCCGGAGAAAAGAGGGATCTCAGGACCTATGGATTTTGTGCCGTCGACGAATTTAAGTACGCATTTGCCTTAACCTATCATCCACGTATCTCTCACTCAACTTGCATCTCTAGTCTCTGCACAGATGAGTCATCAGGAAGCGACCTGAAGTTAGCATCCCAGCAGGCGTGACAGGTAAAGTTACCGCAAAAATCCGTAACGTTTGTTCAACTAATTGTGAGATTCTTTGCAATTTGCAGATGAAATGCCAAGAGTGAATGGGTATGCCATATGTGCTATATTCCTGAGGTAGGAGTCGCAGGTGGCATCGTAGGTGGATAACGGTACACAATTCGCCCTTCCTCGCAGAACATGGGTCGAACGCAGAGATCCCAGAGCAATGTTCAGCTCTACTACATCGCCTTCAACGATGGATTACAACGCTTCACACTATTCGAGCATATTTTAGTTTTTGAACCAGGAGCTAACCATATACCCGCAGCAGTGCTTGCCTGTTAATATTTCTTGCTTGGAGAATCATACAAACATCCCTGGCCTAGATAGATTCAAAATAGAGATCAGGAGTCGTGACTAGCTCGCAGTGAATGCAGCCTGGCGGTAAAACTTCATGGCAGACGTCGATCACCCTTCTGAATGATTTTTGCTGTCCTCAGGTTCTCAATGAGGACCTTTCGAGTTGAACAATTAGTGCCACCTATTGCAACAGTTTTCAGCGGCATGTACACAGTATTGAACAATCTCACCCATACCAATCCAGTCATGTTTGAGGACACCATATCTTTTTCACAGCTGGCTCAGAGCCAACAGCAAGCTTGGTATTTTGAGGCTCTACCATACAGGCGCACAAACTTGATACATATGGATACAGGAATGCTTAGTTTTGGACATCAGACTTCTCCATGATCTCGTCGCTGCTGATAGTGGATATCAATACATGTCAAGATATAGACCTTAATGTGGTAATCCAGACCTCAAGGGCATCTGGACGTAAATCCGACTACTCCCCTTTAAGTCATTTCATACCCCCGAGCGTCAAGGTCGAGCATGTTCTTCTACTTACATTAGGACCCGTAATCAGCTGTCTACTGGAACCACAGGTGTGACAGTGATCGTGATCGGCTGGCCCATTTGTCCAAATGTAGGACCAGCCAATGATCTGCAGGAAATGCCGAGTGCTGATGGCATCAAAGGCCGCTGACACCGTTTACTAGGGAGAATTGAAAACTAACCAACAAACTCTAGAGTCCATTGGGCATCTGAACAAAGTCAACAATACCCATTAAGGTAGGCCGTTTCGGACAAAGGCTTTGTCGGTGTTCTCTAGAGGAGGCACGTGATCAGCTCAAAGCGCAATATTCACCTTTTTGTTTGGCTGCACTGTATAGCCCACATCATCCACATTTTTAAGTATATGAATGCACACTAGTATAGTTCTCGCCTCCCAGTTTCTCACAAGAGCTCTCGATAGCCATAGTCTTCGAGTCTCCTTCTGTTTTGTTTTCACCCACCCTTGCCATTCCACTTTCCCATAATACTTTCTTTAGTTTGTGTGTCTGCTCTAGCTCTTTGCTTCCACAGGCTTGAGCACGGCCCGAGTCTGTCCGGCCGCGCAAGAGAGTGGCGGTGATAGCAATCAAATTTCTGCTTGCCCAATCACTCATGCTCCATCACGTGATTGTGACTCACTGTGACAACCTGACAACCACTGGCGCACGATCGACATGTTTTGCACACTCTATTACTATATTTGTAGCTGCGAAAACTCTATCTAGATCCTCAATTCAAGCCCAAAAAAATAATTTTTCTGCACAGAACTCTTAAGAATAAGTATAGGAAACTTTCTGCGCAAGCCGATCTCTTAATTTTCTGCGGTGAGGAGGAGAGTGTTTGTACAAGTTTGGTCACGAAATGACAGGGTTTGGTCACGTGATGGAGTGGGGTATGCCTATCTTACAAGAAATGTCGAACTGCGCGTCGAAGGTGTTTTTGAAGATAGATGATATATAAACGTGGAAGTTGAAATCAGTATAGTGACATGTGCATCCCATCCAGGTCGGAAGTATCATAGCATCTGGTCCGGGTGTCGGATTGATGAGGATATTTGTACAATCATAGTAATATGTTCCACCGTTTTGAGTGATGACATTATGATCGCGGGAGAAAAGACCAAGCTTTCGAAGATAATGTTTCCCCAGCTCCCTCGATTCGTAGATTGAGAAATATGCTCTCTTTGCTATCCCGCCATGAGAGGGGGAATGAAGTCACAGTCGCGAGAGTTGTCAGTCCCAGGATGGCAAATAACTGAGACCATGGCACTACGGTATATGCTACATCTATTGTTAATGTAATCTTGACGGGTCATTTATGTAGAACGCAGCGACTGACATCGGAAGTAGATTAGAAGTCCGACCCAAGTCCGACCCAAGTCCATCATCAGGAACAGGGACACGCTATACGATTTTCCATTATCTACAGACGTACACGATGCCTATTGGTCCTTTCACCTTTGATCGTTTTTTGCAAAATAATTTTCATACGGTACATGTGATTTGGATGTGCCATCATGTGGCACCGGTAACACGTCGGAATATTAGCATTCGTATTAGGTTACTCGACTGAGATACAGGCTGTCCATTGTCCAACCAGATTCACATATACTACAAATTGTGATACAGAGGTCCTTAGATGATTTATTTAAAACTTATGGTCGTGCTTGAGTGTCTTGGAACGACTGGGCCCATCACTGCAGCTGCCAACCAAAGTAGGCGACAGGGACGGTTCATGCCGTGTTGGGGAGGCCTGGGCGGCATTTGGTTGGGAATCATGACGGTCAGGAGGGCATGTCCTTGATTGTTTATAATTCTTATGAGGAGAGAGACGCTGAAGGTCGTAAGATGAACGTCTGGTAGAGGAGTGTAACAATGTTTGAGGCGCGGGTGTAGAAGAGTGTTGGAACGTTGCAGAATGCATGCCTGTATCTCTGTCTTCAACCATGTGTTGCATGCGTTCCCGATAAACAACGGGACTCGTTGGGATGAGGTTGTTGGGAAGGGAGGGGCCAGGGAGTTGTGCAATTGAATGCCGATGACTGTGCTGATTCCCCGACGGTTGGGCCGATTCAGGAAAAGATGGGGACCGACGTCGCTCACGCTGGGAAGCCAATGCATTGGTCAACTGAGCAGAAGTCGATGGCGGTCCATCCTGAGCAGCGCGTAATTCGGAACGAAGTGCCTGCAATTTGTCCTGATACTGCTGCTCCATGATTCTGTGCTGCTCTCGAAGAGCTGTAAGGTTACGGGAGATCATTTCCAACTCTTCCGTCTGGCCAATTACTAGAGTAACAGGGCAACACTATGTCAGCATTGAGATCTCTCGACGGTGAGGATGGTTGTTCCAATCACCATGAACACTCACTACGTTGTTCCAAGGTAGAAATCTGAGTTCTTAACGAATTCATTTCCCAAAGGATAGACTCGCCCTCAAGTCTCAGAGCATCGATTGCAGCAGACAACCTTCTTGTGGTGAAGGCATCTAGCCTACGATGATCGTAGCTGGTACGTGAGGTAGCTGGTGAGAGCTGTTAGGGAGATGAATTGACATGAGTGCTAAGAAGGGGGAGTGGGAGTGGAGAACGAACGGCTAGGTCTCCAGACGTTGGTTGCATGAATAGTGTGCTAAATGCTCAAATGAGATACATAGTGGGGAACCTAGTGGCTTCAAAGAGGATTCAAGTGACGCTGGTCCAACAACATAACTGACTTAGCCGAAGAACCACCGAATGAAGCGAAGTGATGCTTCCACAACTTTTAGCGCAGAGCAGGTGGATATTAAGAATCGATTGCTACCGTTTGCTATCCCAGGTAATTTCCAATTTGTCCTCCGTGGCACCTAGCCTACAGGGCCTATCTCGAAATGTACGAGTCTACAGTGGCCTACATCTGCTGCTTGTGATTCTCCAAGATCTGCAATAAATATACTCCGGCTGTCACCGCTCCGGGGTATCCTCGAATAACCCTAGGGAATTTATTTCATTCTGACTCTGGAATGAAGTAGTTCAACAAACACCAATTGATGCCACATCAGCTGAGCAATGGATCTAGATAGGATTCATCCGAGTAAACTTGATATTTCTTCAGTATTGGTGTAAAACCTGCTGACCTAGGTCCTACTTAGACTGCTGTAACGCAGCACTGATCGTCCTTCGACACTGCATATGACCAGAAGACCATATGCTGTTCTGTGACGGATGAGCCCCTGTCGCTGACCAAAAGAATTAGAGCCAGCTAGGCGTTCGTCGCAAGCATGCGACATGTAGAAGCGAAGCTCTAGTCTGGAACACGCTCCAAGGGACCAAACCTACTCGTTTAAGCCGTCAAGGAGCAATTCTGTATCCCTATCTTTCGCCCTGATGTTGAGTCGTAAGTCCGCGCTAATGAACGAGTTCGATCCGAAATGTTGCCATATAGCTTATGTCGGCGTAATTCTCTACCAACGCCTGAGGCGAGTATGTCAGATGTCCTCGGAACAAACAATCTCGCTGGGAATGCGCCATTGCGGTCATTTGAGCTCAAGAAGCAACGGATTCAATGGTCACACTATGATATAAAGCTCATAATATCTTCTGCTGCCGGCTGAACCTTTGTCGAAGTTCTACTTTGTCCTTGTAGTACTAGTAGATATTCTCCGTTTTTCTGAGTATTTACTGAGGCTAGAGACATCGAACCGGGGCATCGGCAACCTAATGATATTTTTCCCATGTATCCAGGCAAGTGGAACTTGAACACTCTAAAAACTGATCAGATAAGATTGGGCTTGCGAGATCCTTAGCTATACATGTCCCACAACTGCGCACTCCATATCAGCTCGCAACCCTGGACCTGGTATTGCTTCACCGAAGCACCTAGACCTTCACCTCCACCATACAGGCTATCTTACCATATGGTATTGTAAGCAGAACACAGTGAAAGGAAAATTCGTAGGCTCGGGTTCGAGTTGTTCGAAAGAAGGCAGTGTGCTTATATCGGAAATACCCGCGTGTTTAAGTAAGCCACTCTCAACGCGACATGAAGACTCGCCGCAAATCCTCGCGTAAAGCAGTTAGCGGTGTGGAGGGCGAGACTGACCAGGAAGTGGCTTCTTCTCAAGTTGCAGAAGGATCGCAACCCCCTTCGCCAACCCAAACAGTACCGCAGCCACTTCCCAGCATCCGCCTGTCTATTCCACAGGATATACCTCTTGAGTCTCTGTCCGCTCTCATCCCTGAAGCTTCCCTCGATGCTCCTACACCAGAGATCATTCTTCATATCTACAAACTTATCCTTGCTCAAGCAGCCGACCTTGCTGGTGTGACCTCAGATCTCGAGGAAGCACGTGCTCAGATCGTGCGCAAGGATGTCGAGTTAGATCAGGCCTTACAAGATAAAGAGAGTGCTGTTTCAGAACTTGAAATGTCTATTGAATCAACTCGCAATGAACTCAAACTTGCTGTTCAGCAGCGCGACGAGCTCAATGCCTCGCAGTCGACCTTGCAGTCGCAAATATCGACTCTTAGTGGCTCTCAGTCCACTCGTTCTTCTGAACTGGACACACTACAGAGGCGAATAGAAGAGACAGAACGGGAGAAACGAGATTTGGTTGTCGTTGTTGATCGATTGAGGACAGATGCTGTTCAAGGGGAAGGTATGATCGATTACCTTCTGAAGGACGGCACTCATAGTAGACGGTAGACGAAATTAGAACTCTCCGTGAAAACCTGAAGAAGGTTCGAGCTGAATTCTCTGACATTCAGTCTGAAGTTAGGGAGGTTCGATCCACTGAAACCACAAACAAGGTTGTGCTAGTATCTCCGATTACTCGAGACTATTACTGATTTCCAAGTAGTTCAAGATCCAATCTCTCGAGCAGCAGTTGCAGTTAACCAAACAAGAGAACGACCGCAATGCAGCCGAGCTAGACGCGAAGATAGAGGAATTTGCCAAATACCGGCGTGAGGCGCACGCGCAGCGTGCCTCCCTTCAGTCATCCTTCGATTCCCTCAGCCATGATTATGAGTCTTGTAAAGCCGAATTAGAGAGCCTGAAGCATGTACACGAGAACCATCAACACCAGCTAACTGCCGCCCTCGAGAAAGTCAACTCCCTTCAAGACCAACTAGCAGAAGAAGGAGCGGCTAGCAGAGCACAATCTGATACTCAGGCACGACTAATCGAATTACTCGAGAAGAGGAACGCAGACGCCAAGAAGCGCGTCCAGGACCTTGACAATGAGTGGGATCGCACAGTCCAGGAACACAATGAAAGGGAAGAAATGCTCAAAGAACAATTAAGAAGAGAGAGGGAACGTGGGGACAGGTTGGACGCGAACCTCACTCGATTCATCGAGGGATCGGAAGGCGTGACGCCAATGAATGCATCAAACGCTTCACCAGAGCCTAATTCTGGAGCCAGTATTATCGCCAGCTTCATGAAGGGAACCAAGTTATCTGACCTTTTCGACGAGAACAGACGGGTCAAGGAAGAGCTACAGAAGGTGAAAATGGAGAACGTGAGACTTACGGATACTACAACGCACTTAATCAGCAAAGTGCAGGAGATGGTGAGTCAGAATGGAAATCAGTGACACTATTTTAAACATAACCACGGGATCCAGGCTCCTCAACTCAACGAGCAGCGCGTTGAGTACGAACGACAGAAATCGGAAACAATCCACCTTTCTCAGCAATTATCCGTGGTTCTTTCCGAACGCGATGCCAATATTCAATACGCCCGTGACACCGAGCACAAGTTCACGACCAGCCAGAAGGAGAACGAAGTTTTACAGACCCAACTCAATGATCTTGGACGCCAGGTTCAAGTACTCCTCCGTGAAGTTGCTATTAATCACAATCCTGGTCTTGCCAGCATCGAGCAAGAAGATGAACCACCAACTAACACCGAAGGCATCGATGCTCTCATTTCCAACCAACTCGTAGTTTTCAAGCATCTTCCTTCATTCCAAGAACAATATACCAAGCATCTCAAGGTGATCCGCGATCTAGGTGAAAAACTTGAACGGGTTACGATGGACCAATATGAGGAGCAGAGTCGTCTGGAGAACCAAGCTCTAGAGGAGGCGGCTACTGCTATCACTGCGCTCCAAGATGAACTGGAGAATCAAAAGAAATCCCATGATATCCAGATTCGTGGCTTCATACAGGAGAGAGACATGTACAAGGCACGTCTCGGTAGTCAGACCCAGAGCAAATCTGTATATGGTGGACCCAATGGCCACGCTGAGGCCCCCACCGGTGATACCGAATACGAGAGCTTGCTGGCAGACTTGCAGCGTAATTTCGATGTTTACAGGAATGAGATTGGAATCGACATGGCCAGGCTGCGAGAGGAACTACAAGATTCGCAAAGGGAGACTGCGCAGCTGCAGTCTTCCCTTGCTAAAGCCAGCGCAAAAGTCGAATATCACAATGGTGTGACGCCTTATGCAATTGTTTGCTCATTTCTCAATTTTGATACCCCTCCCAGAACGCTATGGCATACTTAACGAATCCTTCGCTCGACAGCGGGAAGAGGTTACAAACCTCCGAAGACGAAACGAAGACCTACTGAGCCATGTCCACCGGGTGGAGGTGGCCTCTCATCAAGTTTCCGAGCAGCTAGCCACCACTCAATCCGTCATTGAACGACAACGCCACGAGACGGCTACTCTTAAGGCCGAAAAGGAGCTTTGGAAGGTGTGTTTCGTCATTGATTACAAGATCTATCGGCTAAGTAAGGTCGCCTAGGGAATTGAACGTCGATTATCAGAAGAAAATCAGTTCCTATCCAAAGAAAAGTCGCAGCTTAGTGATGTCATGAATAACATCAACAAGATGCATCACGAGTTGGAAATGTCGGTTCAAAATGACAGGCGTCGGGTGGAAAGTCAAGTTCAGCTCCTGGAGTCACAAACGTACGTCATACGTTCTCTCATCGAGCTCATATAATTGAATAGTTGAACAATCCAGCCAAGATCTGAAGGTACAACTTAACAAGGAACGGGAACTTGTCCGTCACGTGACTCTGCAGAAAGACCTCGACACCAAGGATCTACAGGCACGCATTGATCGAACCGTAAGACATTGATTTGATAAGTTCCTGCCTTCCTGCCATATTTCTAACCTGCTTTTACAGACTCAGGACTTGTCAAAGGCCCGCGAGTCCCTCGTAGCTGCTGAGACCAGTAAAATTCATTTACAACAGCGTGCCGATGACTTGTCTCGACAACTCGAGGCAAGCCTTCAAAAGCTCTCTGTATATGAACGCCGTTCTAGTTCCACCATAACTGGCATTGTACCTTCTGTTGAAGGTCAGAGTCGGGAAGAGCTCTTGGAGGCAGAAGTCGCTGAGCTGAAGTATGTTACAACTTTAATAGTCAAACATTCCTCCTGACTTCTGGTGAAAGGGGATCTATCACGATGACAGAAGTAGACTTGGCTGCCGCTCGTTCACACGTAGAGCAATTCAAGGACATTAGCCAAGCCAGCGAAGCAGCATTTGAAAAAATCAACGACGCCTACCAAGAATATAAGAAAGAAGCCGAAGCACAACTCTCTCAAAAAGAGGTGGGTTGTAACATCACAATAGTTGACCTGATCTGACCCTTCACAGTCGGAACTTCAATCCCTCCATGAACGTCTTCTTACCATCGAGACTGAATTAGTAACTGCGACAAAGAAAACTAACGAGATTCAACGACACCTCGACAGTGAGCGCAAGGCATTTGCCGCCGACAAGAAGACCCTGGAAGAAACTATCATCGATATGTCTAGTTCGGCTGTTAACGCACAAGCTGATGAAGCTGAGCGGGCGAGGGTCATCAAACTTCAAGAAGAGCGCATTGTTGTAAGTAATACTACCGAGTTGCTCCAGTTTTTTTTTTTGATATATACCAACTATGTATTCATCCAGGCCGCGGAAGAAAGATATCAACGAGAGTTAATCTCTCACGCCGATTCCATCAAAACTGTGGACAATTTGAAACCAGAACTTGCCACTCTTCAAAGTCTTGTACGAGAGAAGCAGACAGCTAGTGATACAGCTCAATCAATGCTGACTACGGCCGAGACTAGCTGGAAGTCCCAGAGAGAAGGTCTGGATAAAGAGATCATGGACCTTAACTCTCGGTTGGTTTATGCTTCCTATTGAATTGAAAGGAGGTAACTGATTATTATCATTTTAGTGTTCGCGATCTTCAGAAGCAGAACGGCGTCCTTCACCAACATCTTGAGACTGTCAACTCTCAGGCATCGCGTATCCGACACGTTGCCGAACAGTCCACCACAGAAAATGGCCACGCAGGCCATCAAGGTGGAGACGATGCATCCTCCGACCTTCGTTCTGTCGTCTCCTGGTTGCGTAGTGAGAAAGAGATTGTTGACTTACAGCTAGAACTTAGCAAGCAAGAAAATGCACGACTCAAAGCTCAAGTGGATCATCTCTCGCGCAACCTAGAAGAAACCCGAACCACATTGACAGAAGTGCGAAGATATAACATTCATTGATTTTTATAACTGACAGAACTGACGCATTTCTGAACAGGAACGTGAACATGCAGCAGGAACCGTTGCATCAGCCGCTCAACATGCTGAGCTCCTTGAGCGCATCAATCAACTCAACCTTCTGCGCGAAAGCAATGCTACGCTTCGGTCCGAATGCGAGGCTCATCGAAAACAATCAGAGAATTTGGAGAAAAAGTTACGTCAGCTTTCAGTCGAAGTGGAACCTATAAAGGAAGACGTCCATACACTCCGCGCCGAACTCGAATCGCGTAGCCAGCAACTCGAGCGACTGGAACGAGAGAACCAACAATGGAAAGATCGCAACCAACAGATTCTGAGCAAGGTTCGCATCTCTCTATGTTATTTTTATGCGTATTCATTGTGCTCATTCGTCTGTCAGTACGATCGCATTGATCCCGCTGAGATGCAGCAGCTCAAGGAAAAGCTAGAACAGCTCGAGATTGAGAAGAATGAATGGATGCAAGCCAAATCTTCAATGGAAGCGGCAGTTGCACAGGTAAAATTCTAGTTTCTTGCTTCTTTCTTTCGTGGCTAATGACACGTTAGAGTGACCGCTACAAAGAGAATTTGGCGAATTTCAAGAAGCAATACTCTGAGCTAGTAAATAAGAGCAGGGCATCTCTCAATTCGCATGCAGCCGAATTCAAGACGTTGGCGGCCGAGCGGGATTCTCTCAAAGCTCAATTGGAAACCAAGGCTTCATCCGGGGAACAATATAGTGCACTTTCGGCTCAAATTGAGAATTTAGTGGCAGAGAAGGCCCGACTAGAAACATCATTCTCTGAAGAGAAGAGCCGCCTGGAAGGTATCATAGAAAGCGAGCGAGCGAAGGCTGCCGTGAGTACCGCGAGCTTCAATTATAATGTTTTCCATGCCTAATCTTTTGCTATGTGGTAGGCAAATCTATCTCAGAGAGGGGATAGTTCCACAGTCCAACATCCACCTGAAGCGAATCACGAGGCACTAGTCCAAGCTGCCGTAGATGTTGCAAAATCCGTATGGGAAGAGGAGAGATCTCGACTCACCAAGGCGCGTGATGAGGCCGCCGAACGTGAGAGGGTAAGTTGCACACGCCACGCTTTCTTAGGCTCTCCTGATCTCGAAACTAGATCGCTACGACACAGAGTCAGAAGCTAGCCGAGGACAAGGCTCATCTCGAAGCCTCAAATGTAAGTGTTCTGGTAACGCAATCATAGACACGCATGGACTAAGGGATTCTTGCATTGATCGTGTAGACAAAATTCAAACAACGGTTATCCGATCAACTGAAGAAGCAACGGGAGCAGCAATCAACACCCACTCCCGATGTGGAAAAACTGGTCGCTGCCCGCATGGCAGAAGTCAGTGCTCAGCAGGTTCGTGAGCATGAATCAGCTATACAAGCAGCTGTTTCCGAGGCCACAGAAAAGCTTCGAGCGGAATTACAAGGATCTATGGGAGTCGAACGAGCCGATGCTTCTCAGAATGACATTGCAGCCATCATGAAGAGTCACCAGGAAGAGTTAAAGGCTCTGGAGACACGCCTGAACGAGAAGCACGCCACAGAAGTGAAAGCAGCTGTAGCCTCTGCATTGGCTTCGGTATCCAAACAAGAAGAAATTCCACAAGATGTAGAAGCTACCGTCAAGGAACGGCTGGAGGTCATACGAAAAGAATACGATCAGAAGATGGTGGAAGCTACCAAAGTCGCAACGGAAAGTGGACGAAAAGAGATCAGCACGAAACTTATGATTAAAGATGGGCAACTGATGAGGGCAGTGACCGCCAAAAAAGATCTGGAGGAAAAAGTAAAAGATTTGGAGGCTAGGTTGGCTGGCGGGTCACCCACGGCGCCAAGTGCCGCGACTCCCTCTGCTGCGACTCCCTCTACACCCACTGCTCCAGCGGCTGCCAAGGCTGTACACAACAACAGTTTACCACGAAAGCCGTCCATGTCGGGCATGCCGGCAATGACGTCGACTCCTACTTCTACGGCGGCTCACACACAGGTCACCCGGGGCGTTGCACGGGGTCGGGGTCGAGGCGTCGCTATTAGGGGCGGAGCGGCTGCGGCAGTAGCTCAGGCAGCAGGCCGCGGAGGGGTGCTCGCCCAAGTCAATAGCGCTGCGGCCGCTTCGTCCTCAGGCACCTCCATATTGGGTGCAGCTAATACTGCTGCTGGTGGTGCTGCCGCTCCTGCACTTACCCCTGCGCCAGGAGTCGTCAAGCGCCCGCGGGAAGAGGCAGAAACCTCTGCGGAATCGCCTTCATTGGCGAAGCGGATACGAGGCGCTCCGGTTACTCTTCAACGAAATAGACATCTTCCTCCTTCTACTGAGACTTGAAAAGCACACACTCCTTTGGTTGTAATGTATAAAAAATTATATCTTGTCTCCTTTGTTTGCTCATCAGACCTTATACTCTGTTTGTCAACTTTGTATCGTAAACAAATATCATTTGTAGATTCATCGGTCCCTGACCGTTCTGCTACGTGGGTTTACATTCACGTCTCAATGCGTGAAAGAAGCGTAAAAAAAACTTGTAAGGACATCCAAATGCGTAAATGCGTAAAGAAAAAAACATGACGAATAACATAAACATCGTGGGTGAATTGCGTGATAAGCTGTGTAAGCGTGAAGATTCATGGAACAAGGGCATGCAGATTGATAGCAGGGAAGTGATCAACGGGAAATGCAAGCGTGTGAAATTATGCAGCTTTGGAGAGCCTGCGGGAAGTAGATCCACCTCCAGTGAGAATGGCCTTAAAAGCACGCCGCATGAGCCTGATCGTGTTATTGCCATCCTCTCTGCGAGAGGCAGAGGACATCGATGTCGATGTCTGAGTTGAATTGAGGGCGCCAAGTTCATCCACCGACACGGATTTTCGAGGCGTTTCCGAACGTGGAATTCCACTACCACCACCACCACCACCGCCACGCCGAGCAGAGAGGAACAACTTTGGGTTCCGTTTTGTCACCGAGGTTTGCACATGGTCGACCACAGTGTTGGAGGCAAGGAGGTTAGATTGGTAACCTTTGCCGAGGCGGACCACACTTGAGGATGCCATGAGCACCCGGTCCGAGGTGCTCTCAGCGGTTGATTCTCGCCCGGATGGCGAGAATGATTTGGGCTCAGTGGAAACAGGTGTCAACAGCGTAGAAGATCGTTCTGCTGGAGTATATGACCTCTCAGCTGTTGAGAGATCAGAGTCGTACTCTGGTCTCTTAGGAGCGAAGAACACGTTGGGGTCCACAACTGCGGACAGACGTGTTGGACTCCGCGGTTGAACGTCTATAGACAGTGACAGCCCTCGTCAAAAAGACTTTACATACCATCGAAAAATGCTCAACCCATGCTTACCTCTACGATTAACCTCGAATTGCAACTTAGTAAGAGGAGTGATAGGTCGTGATAAATCATGCGCGCTCTTTGTCCTGCCCTTTGGCCCTTCCTTATTCTCTAGAGAAGAGGAGCGTCCATCCTGTGACCACTCGACATTATTTTCTCTAGAATGTGGCTCAGGTGAGCACGAAAGAAGAGTTGCCCGCCGCGGGCGTGAGGCAAGGGAATTTTCAGTGTCATCGATTGTGCCATTGTTTTCATCTCGGAAAATCTGGTCCGCTTTAATGGGGCGCCGCGCACTTGGCGGGACACGCGGAGGGAGAGGCGGAAGCGGCGTCATGCTGCCTGCAGCGAAATTCGCCCGTGCATCCTCAACAACTCTCTCGACATTGCGGATCCAGATGGTCATGCGGTCAAGCCTGTTGTCCGCAGCAACCTGCTCATTTCGAATGGCATGACGCACAATTGGCAGGGAACTTTTAGCTAATGAAGAAGTCAGTACTTGGGGGAGATTTGTATCAGAAGAGTATTCTCCATACCATTCCGCACAGCAGAATCATTTTCCCATGACTCTTTGGTATCCTCCGAAATCCTCTCGTTGCCTTGACCTCGAGTTCGGCTGCACTCGGGCGCAACAACGGACAGTCCACCAGTAGACTGCTTTGCCAGCAAGTTGCTATAGCTCCCTAAGGCTGAGGACTTGTAGAGACGTACACCTTTATCTGGAGAATCTGTAAACAAGAGGCACAGCTTAAATTCACAAGTGGATCAACTAACCCAGCGACTGCTTGATACTCTGTTTCAACGCGCCAATTCCAGTTGACTCCTTCAGAGAGCGGGGGAAAGTATCATTTGGAAACAACCGTGGTGAGTCGGCTAAAAGGAATGTCAATTAATCAGCCATGACGAAAGGATGAGGGGAAGTACATACTTTCAACCACAGGTGTCAAACGTAGTTTTTCACCTTTACCGCTCTCTAAAACAGGTGCTCCATTAGTCTTCGTCGGCAGGTCAGCAAAAACTGGGTTCTTCTTGTGTTTATCCCTCTCTTTCTCTTTCCCCTTTTCCTCTTCCCTCTCCACTTTCTCCGCGAATACATCTTCGTATACAATTTTCTCGGCATTATCGTTGCGTCTATTGCCTTTATGCGCAGCGAAGATAGCCGGCACAGGCTTACGTACGGGAACTCGTCGACCGGAGCTTGTACGGCTGCCTGGGACGTTGTTCTCCTTAGAGGCGAATGAACTCGCAGTAAGATCAGAAGCACGATTGCTGATGGGGGTGAGCAACGATGAATCTGGATTGGGGCTTGCAGAGGTGTTCGTGGAGCTGTTTGCAAATCTCCGGGAGGTAAGTGGCCCAGACGCAGGGGAAAGCGTGCTGGGAGATGTTGCACCACTTGGACCTGCATTAAAACTCGGTGCCTTTCTAGCACCATCTATGAATGTTACATGTCATTCTACCGCTCCAAGAAGCAAATGGATTAAAACGCACGCTTAAAAGGCTGAACAACCGCAGTAAACTTGTTTTGTGAAGATACACCTTTGGTACTTGGTGTTCTCTGGCCATGTGAATTATCCCGGCGAACAGACCCACTGATAACTTCCTTCCTAGATATTGAACTGAGGTTTGGGGGTGTCCGTACGTTCTCCTTCCCAGAGGTGGGGTTCAGATTTGCATTCGAGCGCCGGGTAGCTGCTGCTGCAACGGTCTTGATGAGACTTGGGGGTGGGGACAAGCCAGTCCCGGGTCCAGACCGACCCGCCCAAGGGGATCCAACCTCAACCAAACGGGAGGCATCAGCCTCGGAGGAGGAAGGCGAGTGCGTTGTGAGAGAAGAACGGGATTGGTGCCTCCCTGTAGGTAAAATATCAGCTAGGTGCATTGAAACGTATAAACATATCAAACATGATAAGGATGCTGCACAATGATATGAAATGGAGAAAGTATAGAGAGAGGAATCATACGTACGCGGCGTTTCAGGTTTGCCAGG
>QLPI01005188.1:0-23823 GCA_003314275.1 Chroogomphus rutilus | reverse complement strand
ATCTCTGAAGAAGAATTCCTTGATATTATATTATCCTCATTGCCACCTTCCTACGAATCAGTAATGAATGCCCTCACGACCTCTCTTGAAGAAGTCGGAAAGCCTTTGGATCCGGATAATATCATCCGGGTACTTAAATCACAATATGATAGGCGTAGGACATTGTCTCTCACTCAAGAGGACCAAGGTTTCGTGGGTACTGCAGATAAAAAGGCGCATATATGCACCAACTGCAAAAGGCCGGGACACACTGCTGAAATGTATTGGGCTAAAGGCGGTGGCAGAGAAGGCCAAGGGCCAAGGCAGAAGAAAAGATCTAGGTTCAAAAAGATGAAAGGAAAAGGGAAAGGCAAAGCTAAAGCCAACGTAGCTGATGAAGATGAATCTTCCGGAGGAGACGACGATGGTTCTATGGCATTCATCAATTATGATTGCGCTGCCTTCATCAGAGATGGAACAGGCGACACTATTATCTTAGATACGGGAGCTAGTTCTCACATGATGCCTCATAAAAACATGCTTGAGAACTATAGAAGCTTCCCCACACCACGCACGATTCGAGCAGCCAATCAAGGCAGCTTTGATACATATGGAAGCGGTCAACTCAAAATAATCACTAAAGTGAGAGGGAAAGCTGTCACATTAACATTGAAAGACACATTATATGCTCCTAAAATCGCCTTCACCCTTATTTCCATAGGCCGATGTGACGATGCTGGTAACCGGACAGAGTTTGCATCACAGAAATGCACTATTAAAAGTTCGTCCGGCCATATTTTATTACAGGCACCAAAGTTGCATGGCCTCTATCGATTGGACAATCAGTCAACTCAATATTCCACTAAGCTATGCTTAACTGCCATCGAAACACATCGCAGGCTTGGGCACATATCTTATAAGGCCCTTAAGTGCCTGATGGATCGAGGCATGGTTTACGGCCTAGAGCTATCACAGGCTAGAGACAAATTTACCTGTGATGCGTGTATCAAAGCTAAAATTACACGCAAGCCGCTCCCAAAGGAATCAAGTGAGCGTTCGAAGAAAGTTGGTGATAAAATATTTTCTGATGTATGGGGACCAGCGAGGCACATTACTATTGACAAAAAGTCTCACTATGTCTCCTTCACGGATGATCATTCAAGGGAATCAGTGCTCTATCTCATGAGCACTAAAGATCAAGTTTTCGCCAAGTACAAATTGTATGAGGCGATGATGCTCCGGCAGAGGAATGCACACATCAAAACGCTTCTCTCAGATCAAGGGGGCAAATACACAAGTGCTGAATTTAATAATTATCTAGACAAGCAAGGTACTCAACACCGATATACTGTTCACGACACCCCAGAACAGAATGGAGTCGCCGAGCGCCTAAACCGCACATTAGTCGAAAAGACCCGTGCGATGCTTCTAGATTCCAATCTCCCTAAGTTCTTATGGGGATATGCCATTCAGCATGCCAACTACCTTAAAAACCGCACGCATACATGAGCTCTACCAGACAAGATGCCCTATGAAATGATTCACCATCAAAAGCCAAACTTGCAAGATGCTCACGAATGGGGGATAGACGTCTATGTCAAAATCAAACAAGACGATAAGCTCCTACATAGAGCCAAGAAAGCTAAGTGGATCGGTCATTCCATACAGAGCAACGGCCATTGTATATATTGGCCGGATAGTCGGCGGGTATCTGTGGAGCGAAATATTATATTTGAGGCACCAAAATTGCCCTCAATTGCTCCTATTTTACCTACAGATGATCGCTCAAATATTAGGCCAAAGGCTATCAAATATCAGCCAATACCACCCGCACCGGCACCTATTCAAGCGCCGGTATCATCACGTGACTTACAGCCGGGTGAGAGCCGCATTGAAGAAATTATCGAGCACACACCAGAGAGAGATTTAGAAAATTCACAACCAAGTCAAACAGATGTGAGCAGACCTAAAGAAGCTACTCCGCTCAGAAGAAGTGAGAGAATATGCTTGTTACAAGAAAGAGCTTCAAGGGCTGGCTCCGGTGATAAATCTCAAGCTGGGGAAGCTGCACATACTAATCTAACTACCCTCGCCTGCGAAGACATTGAGGATAATGTACTCAACAATATCGCCCATAATTCTGATTGTTATATTCAGAGGAACAAGAGCGAGAGAGATATATGCGACTACCTAGCAATAAGCGCCGAACCTATAAATGCCGATGAGGATGATTTTGCTTATCTATCAAATGATTTGCAATTGCCTACAACGACTAAAGAAGCCCTTAATAATTCTACATGGAAGACAGCCATGGATACTGAGATCCGATTGCAAATTGACAAAGACACCTGGGAGCTTACCAAACCCCCTCCGGGTGTGAATATAGTCGGTAGCAAATGGACCCATGTTATGAAACATAATCAGAAGGGTGATGTAGTTCGTGCAAAGTCAAGACTCGTTGCTCAAGGCTTCACACAAACTTTTGGAGTCAATTACGACGAGACATATGCACCAGTCGTTCACATGACATCTTTATGCACTATATGCACGATAGCAGCTAGAAATAATTGGCCTATACATCAAATGGACGTAGACGTTGCATATTTAAATGCACCCCTTGAGGAACTGATATATATGCGCAAGCCACCTGGATATTTTGAGGAACAACATAAAAACGTATTACTATTGAAGAAATGCAGCCCGACCACTGAAGCCGAAAAGAAAGACATGGAAAAAGTTCCATACCGACAGGCGATTGGTTCACTCATGTGGGCAGCAGTAGCTACCTGTCCGGATATTTCATTTGCTGTTTCATTATTATCGCAGTTTCTAGAGAACCCAGGGGTTGCTCACTGGAATGCAGTAAAGAGAGTATTTAAATATTTAAAAGGCACGAAAGAAAAGAAACTGGTCTTAGGGAAAAGTCGAGACGGTCTAGTAGGATACTCAGATGCCAACTGGGCCTCACAAGATCACAGACATTCTATATCGGCCTACATCTTTCAAATCGACTCCAGGAGCATCTCATGGAGCTGTCAGAAGCAGACAATAGTGGCACTCTCATCTACCGAAGCAGAATTTATTGCAATGACTCATGCCTCAAAAGAAGCCATATGGCTCAAGAACGTCATAACCGAAGTTTTTCAACCCATAAAAAATCCTATAAAAATATATGCTGACAACCAATCAGCTACTACCATAGCTTACGGTAATCAGCAACACTCGAGGACCAAACATTTCGATATACAACTCTATTTCATTTGAGATACGATTGAGGGGAAGAATAATTCAATCGAATACCTCCCAACTAAAGAAATGCTCACAGACATCCTCACAAAGGGTTTACCAGGACCCAGAGTGAAGATTCTCACCGAAAAACTCGGCATATATTGAGCTTGAGGGGGCGTGTAGGGTGCATAAATGCATCTCACCCCTGAGAGGTCAAACTCAATATATTTGATCTTCTTATCGATTTTGGTACCATCTTGTGCGCTTTTCGATTCTTTATTTTTTGAACATTTTCCTATATTTTTATCCTCAAAATTGAGGAAGCTATTGTATTACTATCTGTATGATACTTACGGGCACCTGCCCACGCACGATGCGCATGGCCGGCTCCCTGGATGGGGACCAGCAACCTGGCTCAAACCTTCGATAGGGTCAAGGGCCAGTTACAAGGTATTTGTAGGTGAAACACAACCCGCGCATGCCTCCCTCCTCAGTGGTTGACTACACTGAGGAGGTGAGTTGTATAGTATAATATACAGAGGCTCCCGACTAATTTTCTTTATTTTCATTGTAAGATAAAATATTTAGGTATATTTTCCGAATATACAATAGTGGTTGACTACACTGAGGAGATAAAATATTTAGACTACCTCATAAATCTTCAATCCTACTGTATATTTGCTCATAATCTCATCAGAGGGGTAGGAGTGTGGAGGTGGGGCCCAGTAAAAGGCCAAGTGTGAGAGGATGGGGAAGGAGTGAGAGGCCAAGAGGGGCCCAGGTGAGTGGTACTAGGTTATTTTTATGTTTTATTATTGACTTGTTTTAATAGCGCAAGAACAAGCCGACCCAGGAGTGGTTGCCATCACTCCATCTGCCTTGCGAGGAGTGTGCCAAACAGGAGGATGAATGTGTCGTACCATCCACCGGGGCTGCTTGCAGAATGTGCCGCTCTCACAGACTCGGGTGCAGCCTGACTGCACCATGGGTGTCCTGGGCTAAGAGCCACCCGGTTATTCAGGATCAGGATGAGGGTGAAGAGGAGGCAGAGCTAGAGAGTGAGGATGGTGATGAGGAGGTGGAACAACCACCTAAAAAGAGGCCAAGGTGGGCCTGTACTATGCAGCTGAGTGGGAGGATTCCTGTATAAGTACTGCAGGCTGGGCCGTCGGAAGGGAGGGGAACAGTGGAGCTGTTAGAGGAGCTCCTCCAAAGTACTTGCCAGATAGAGAATGCCCTGTTTCTCATACTGGAGGGGTGTTTGGGAGGTTTGGGAGATGTGGGAGAGTCAGGAGGAGCGAAGGATAAAGGGAAGGGGAAGCAGAGGGGAGATGAGGATGATTGGGACACTGAGATTGTTGAAATAGACTAAAAATTATTTTTTTTGACTGAAAGACAGAACAGGTGTGAGGGGGGAAAGTAACAAGTCGTGCAGGCTCAGATGTTTGGTCTTCCCAGCTGGTAAACAGAAAGAATAAAGGGGGTGACAGATGGTCTGGAGATTGTCTGGGATAGGTATGTTCGTGATGTCAGAAGTGGAGTATCGGGATGATTGTGGAGGGGATGATGTAGGGGTAGAACTGAGGAAATGGAGGAAGAACGGAGGGAGTGAAGGACAGGATGGAGAGTGGAGATGGGTGAATGGGGGTTTTTTGGGAGAGGGATGTCTTTGGGAGGGGAGATTGCCTAGTTCAAAGTATATCTAGCTAGTCACCACCCCCCCCCCTTTTAGATAGATGTCCCATCATCTACTAAAGGTGTCGGCCTCTAGCTGAGAAGAATGGAGAAGAGTTGTAAGAGCATATAATGCGCATATACAGAGCAAATGAACAAGAATGGATGGGGATGGACAGAAGAGACCTTGGCCGAATGTTCCAAGTGGCACTGCTGACCGAGAGGTCCCAGCTAAAAACTTGCCAGCTGTTCTGGTATACAAGCATGCACAAGGCAGTTGCATTGACTAGGGCTTATTGGCAGAGCTTCCAGCGATGGAACAGGATCCTGGGTGAGGCTTTTGGAACAGTGGCAAGTGCCAACTGGACCGAGGCCATTGGGACGCACCTAAAAGTGTTAGTAGCATGACAGAATGTAGTACTGCCTAATACCCTGTTAATCAATGGATTATAGTGGGTGAGCGAGTTGTGACCAAATATTGCTGACCGATGGATCTAGTGATGTGACAGATGGATAGTTGGACTGAAGTTATCCAGATGGAAAATCTAATGAACATGTCTATGCGGTTAGCAAGCAGTACTAGATTAAGAAGGGTTCTAAGATGGAGTGAAATCATGAAGGAAATTTCAAATAAACTATGAGCTGATGCTGATTGATCAAGCATGCCAGACAGGATGCCAAGGGTGGGGCGATGCCTCCTGGTTGGCAGGAAAGACTGAAATTCTTCTGAAGTGGATGGTTTCCAAATCTATTCTGGTACTTGGTCAAAAATGCTGGGGTGTGGATTTGTCTTGTTGGATACCTAGTAGTCAATTCTGTGGATTCAGTAACAACCAAACTGGTGGTATTGTTGGAGAATTGAGCAGAACTGGGTTGGTCGAAATATTAGGACCTTTCCAAGGGTAAGATGATCTGATGAAACTATGAGCAGATCCTGAGTCAAAGCGGTTAGAAAGGGTTACCAGAGAACCCAGTTCCGAAAAGAAGATAGAAAAATCATTAAAAAGGTGTCTTGTGGGACCATATTCATAAGGAATGAAGGCACGGAAAGTAGTTTGATTTTGGGTATACTGTCAGGCTTTGGGAATTCTGTCAAGCTGTCAAGCTTTGGTAATGCCAAGGATGCAGATGGGTAATGGCCAAGTCCTGCAGGCTGGAAGTAGTGGCTTTGGCTTCAACGTACTCGTACATTGTGCCCTACTTGCCATGCGTGCCACCAATTTGAGATAGAGGAAGTACTCGGGGGGCACCGAAGTGCCAGCCTGAGTAGAGGATTTTACTGTCATGATTTCTCTACTCCTCTATCTATTGCTTGTTATTAGACTCTGCTACTCCACTAGACCATATGTACAGTTCTTAGGTAATTAGTTAAAGCTCAGTCTTGAGCTGGTCAATACACCGACAAGTATCATTGCTCAAACCCCTCTTCT
This sequence comes from Chroogomphus rutilus, assembly GCA_003314275.1. Lineage (NCBI taxonomy): Eukaryota > Fungi > Basidiomycota > Agaricomycetes > Boletales > Gomphidiaceae > Chroogomphus > Chroogomphus rutilus. The sequence continues at coordinate 17,512 of QLPI01005188.1, read as the reverse complement.
ACTCCCAAGTATTGAAGCTCTTGTTGTTGCTGACATTAGCTCAAGACTATCATATCCCTACAACACCCTATCATAGATGTTGATCTTCTACAACAAATTCTCGCAGGCCTGCAGCAAAACAATGCAGACCTGACTGCAATGGTGAACAATCAGACACACCATCTTAACCAACACCTAGCGACACTACAAGCCCAAACACCCCAGCTGACATCTACAACCACCACCTCCATCCTATCAGCTGGCAAAATTACAAGACCAGTGTCAAGCTTCGGGTACTGACGGACTTCGGTACTGCCAAGGGGTGCTGTCGAAAGGTCGGGCAGACTATGGCCAAGTCCTGCAGGCCAAGAGTAGTGGTGTTGGCTTCAATGTACTCATGCATTATGCCCTACTTGCCGTGCGTGCCACCGATTGCAACAGACAGGTACTTGGGAGGGTGCTGGTAATGCCAGCCCGAGTCGAGGACTTTAACAGAGGGGAAGAAGGTAGAAGGCCCTAAGCCTAGTCGATACCCAGAATGAGGAAATATGTACATGCATGTCCTACTTATATAGGTTTAAGAAGTGACATGTGGAATAAGGAATGTGGAACAACAAGGTATACAGAGCATGCGGTTATTGTCCACAATGAGTAAAATTAGAACAAGGAATGTAAACTGGGATAAAACAATAAACGATAGGATAATAGGGAATGGGTCAAGGACAGGACAATAGAGAGTGCATGACTATAAAACAAGGGTTGCGCACGAAGATAGAACAAGGACAGGAAGTCCCAAGGTGAAGCGGATCGTGGAACGGGAAAATGGTGTGGTGGGCGTGCTGAGCCTAGAACGGCATACCAAGTGACGTGCATGTGGCATGGACACTTGTACGTGGACATAGAATGGCTGCTTGGTCAGCACTGCCAAATAACCAGAACCTCGGTACGTGTACTTGACAACCAGAACCATTTGATGGTTTATCAGAGAAGATTGATATTTCCTGCATAAGCTCTATCTGAACTTCAAGGACGATGCATCATATTTCAAAGTGAACCATATGCGAAAGATCTGCTTTGCCTTGGCCTATATGAAGGTGAAGTTTGCAGCTCAGTGGGCAAGTCATGTCACAGGGGAACTGGAAGCAGGAATATGCAGCTACCAGAGTTGGGAGGAATTCTGTGCTGAGCTGCTGATAACATTCCATGACCCAAACAAGAAAGAAATGGCTCAACAAAAGCTGGAGCAGCTGAGACAAGGAGGAAGGCCAGCAACAGAGTTCTTCGTGGAGTTTGAGGAACACAGGTCACAGGCAGGGTATAATGATGAAGGATATGTTGCCTTGCTCAAGAGAAACCTGTCCCCACAGGTAGAGGTGCTCCAAGGCCAGCTGGGTGGCATTCAAAACAATCTAACCAATGCTGCATCAGCTGCCACAGTTGCTGCAACACAACACATAGTGGTTCACCCCCCTTCTTACACATCCTCCTCCTCTCATCACACTATCAAGGCAGCTAATCCAGAGAGGTTCAATGGAGACATAGCAGATACAGAAGGATTCATTCATGCAGTGAAACTCTCCATCACTCTTCAGTCAGGGTCATTTCCCAATGAAAAGACAAAGATGTTGTACGCTCTCTCTTTTATGTCAGAGGGCTCTGCAGCGATCTGGGCACATAATAAGACCCAAGCAATCATCGATGGGACTTCTTTGATCACTACTGTCAATGAGTTTGTTAAGCAGGTTGAAGAGGCCTTTTGTCAAGCATCGGGTTACTGACGGACTTCGGTACTGCCAAGGGGTGTTGGCGAAAAGGTCAGGCGGACTATGGCCAAGTCCTGCAGGCCAAGAGTAGTGGTGTTGGCTTCAACGTGCTCATGCGTTGCACCCTACTTTCCATGCATGCCACTGTATTTGCCACAGACAGATACTCGAGGGGATGCTGATGATGCCGGCTCAAGTCAAGGACTTAACAGAAGAGAAGAAGGTAGAAGGGCCTAAGCCTAGTCGATACCCAGAATGAGGAAGTATGTACATGCATGTCCTACTTATATAGGTTAAGAAGCAACATGTGGAATAAGGAATGTGGGACAACAAGGTATGCAGAGCATGTGGTTATTGTCCACAATGAATAAAATTAGAACAAGGAATGCAAAGCGGGGATAGAACAATAAAAGACAGGATAATAGAATCGTGACTTGAGATGGGACAATAAGGAGTGGCCGAGTATAAAACAATGGGGTCGTGTCCGAGGATAATATAAGGACAGGAAGTCCCGAGGTGAAACGGACTGAGGAGTGTGGATGGCGGATGTGCCAAGCTGGGACCGGCGCACCAAGTGTTATGTATGCGATGCAGGCACTTGGTCGTGGATATAGGATGATTGCTCGGTTGGAACTGCCGGCGGATGGGTCTCAGTACGTAGACTTGACACCTTTGGTGACCCAGACCGTGCCAGGATAGCCCATACCAAACTGCACAACCTCAAGATGACGTCTAACATGTCAGCAGATGATTATACCATGCAATTTGAGATACTGGCAGGAAGGACGGGTTTCAATGATGAGGCACTCTAAGATGCTTATGCAAGAGGACTCCCAACAATGATTCTAGACAAGATCCATGCCCAACCCTTCCTCCCATCTAACCTCAAGGCTTGGAAGGATACAGCTTGTCAAATCGATTGCAACCACCATCGCTTTGTAGAGGTTAAGCGAGCCCAAGTACCCCAGAGATCCCATCGCATCATTCCAACCCATACCCACAGCACTCCAGTTACTCCTGTACCTAACTCTGCAACCCCCATCAACATAGACTCCAACCATTGTTGCACTGAGACACCAACCTGTTATAACTGTGGCAAGCGAGGACACATCTCTCCAGCATGTCCAGAACCCCACAAGGAACGTGTCCGCACCAATATTTCCAAAGCAATGCTTGCAAGTATGGTTTCTGAATCAGTAGCTGCTGCGCTGGATGCTCAGGAGATGGCACAGAAGGCAAAGGTCCAGACTCAGGAGGAAGGAGGGGAACAGGGTTTTTAGGCAAGTCAGCGGTGAAAGACATGCCCCACTCAACAAATTGGTTTTCAGTTCTTGAAGCATGTACACTAGGGATTACAAAAGACATGCTATGCCCTTTACCAGCCCCAGATCAGACTGAAATCCGACTAGCCATGCCTGAAACAAAACCCATCATTCTAACCCCCAAAGAACAGTGCCCTCCTCATATCTATGTATGCTCCACTGACACATGCCGATGTACAAGAGTCCCTTGAAAGTCCAATCAGTTGACACTGGACGCCCCCTGGCAATTGATGCACTTCTTGACAGCAGTGCCATTGGAATGTTCATTGACATCAAATTTGTCCGAGCTGAAAGGCTCAAAACCCGTCGCCTCCCTTGTGCTATACCAGTCTATAACATTGATGGCACTCCAAATGAAGCAGGTTCGATAAAGGAGGAGGTCGACCTTATCTGCATATTTGGAGATCACTCAGAGCAGGCTACCTTCTCTGTCACCAGCCTGGGCCACCTGGTGATCATCCTAGGGCATACTTGGCTCACCGAGCATAACCCAGAAATTGACTGGAGCACTGGTGAAGTGAAGATGACACGATGCCCTAAGTCATGTGGTACCAATTTATCCAGCAGGAGACCCATTTCTGAGATGGTAGCAGACATCAAAAAGAGTGCTACCCCTCCTCCTGGACAAGGCACTACTATAGTGGAAGAACCATTATATTCACTGGAGGATGGGGAGTCTTTGTGGTCTTTGTTGAAGACAACCACAAGGAAATTGGAGCAGGCTCAACCATGTTGCAACAGCTTGCCCAAAGGGCATCTGAGCTAACACCCATCAAATCATTTGAAGAACTCGTCCCCAAGCCTTATCAGGAATTCAAGGATGTGTTTTCAAAAGAATCCTTCGACAAACTTCCTCCTCATAAGCCATGGGACCATGCAATTGAGCTAATCCCAGGTGCCAAATCCTTCAGCACAAAGGTCTATCCAATGTCTCCCAATGAACAGAGGGAACTAGATGCCTTTCTCAAAGAAAACTTGAAGAGCCATCATATTCATCCCTCAAAATCACCTATGGCTTCTCCAGTGTTCTTTGTAAAAAAAAAGGATAGTGGGCTCTGCTTCGTACAAGATTATCGGAAACTCAATGAGATAACAATCAAGAATGCCTACCCCTTACCCCTCGTGCCAGATATCATAAACAAGGTTTCCGCTGCTAGAGCCAAATACTTCACCAAGCTGGATGTTCATTGGGGATATAACAATGTATGCATAAAGGAAGGGGATGAATGGAAGGCAGCATTCCGGACAAATCGAGGCCTATACAAACCCCTGGTGATGTTCTTTGGACTCACAAACAGCCCAGCTACCTTTCAAACGATGATGAATGAAATATTCAAGGAGCTCATTGATGAAGGGGTTGTGGTAGTATTCATTGATGACATACTCATCTTCACTGAATCCCTTGAAGCCCATTGGAAAGTAGTGCGACAGGTCCTCGAGACCCTTCATGCCAACAATCTCTATCTGAAGCCAGAGAAATGTGTCTTTGAACAGCTAGAAGTGGAGTATATTGGACTCATCCTCTCTGCAGGAAAGGTAGCCATGGACCCAGTAAAGGTAGCAGGAGTCCGAGACTGGCCAATCCCTTGCAATGTCACAGAAGTGAGATCCTTCCTTGGCTTTATCAACTTCTACCACCGATTTGTGAATGGCTTTTCTCACATTGCAAAACCGCTGAACAACCTCACCAAAGCAGACATGCAGTGGTCCTGGACTCCAGATGGACCTGAACAAGCCACCTTTGATGAACTCAAATGTCTTATCACCTCTACCCCTATCCTTGTCCTCCCAGATCAATCCAAGCGCTTCTACCTAGAGACTGATCCCTCAGCATATGCAATGGGTGCTGTACTATCTCAACTCTGTGATGATGGAAAATGGAGACCTGTTGGCTTTGTCTCGAAAAGTCTCTCAGATACAGAATACAACTATGCAATCCATGACAAAGAGCTACTTTCTGTCATTCGTGGTCTAGAAGAATGGCATCACATCCTAGAGAGAACCAAGTACAAAATTGAGATCCTGAATGACCATCAAAACCTCACTTACTTCCGTTCTGCACAGAATCTCAATCACCGTCAAGCTTGCTGGTCACTCTACCTCTCTCACTTTGACTTCGAACTGATCCACCGTCCTGGTCAGCATTCAACTAAACCTGATTCACTCTCAAGATGGGTAGATCATAAGCAGGGGGAGGAAGATAATCAGAACCAAGTTTTATTACAGCCAAACATGTTCCATGTCAGTGCAACAGGTGCACAGCTAGTCCATGGGGAGGCTGATAAGTTCCTGGAAAGGGTTAGGGACTGTGTAAACTGAGATGAAAAGGTTGTGAAGGCACTCAAAGAACTCAGATCTTCAGGAAACCTGCAAGGTGAAGAATGGGCAGAAGAAAATGGCCTCATCCTCTACCATGGCAAGGTATACGTACCTCTAGACTCCAAACTGTGATATGACATTGTCAAAGCACACCATGATACAAGCCTTGCAGGACATCCAGGTCACTGGAAGACAACTGAACTTGTATCAAGGAACTATTGGTGGCCTGGCATGGGATGATACATTGCCAAGTATGTAAAATCCTGCGATCCCTGTAATAGGACCAAAACTTTCCTACTCTCCCTATGGGCAAGCTCCTCCCCAATTGTATCCCAGATCACAGATGGCAGGTTATTACTGTCAACCTAATCACTGAACTACCTACCAGTCAGGGCTACAATGCTCTCCTAGTGGTTGTAGACTGTCCTTTCAAAGCGTGCACATGTAATTCCCACCACATCCGATGTAAACTCAGTAGGGGTTGCCCGACTATTCCGTGACCACATATGGAAACTCCATGGCCTACCAGAAGAAATCATCAGTGACCGAGGCACCCAATTTGTCTCCCAATTCATGCGAGAGTTAAATAAACTCTTAGGCATTTGGGTTGCTGCTTCTACAGCCTATCACCCTCAGTCTGATGGCCAAACTGAGCAAGGTAAACAGGAAATTGAGCAATACCTCCGACTCTTCGTTAATCAATGTCAGGATGATTGGCTAGAATGGATCTCCCTTGCCGAGTTTGCATACAACAATCGAGTTCACTCTGCAACGCAGACCACACCCTTCATGCTTGACAATGGCCAACATCCCAGACTTGGACTAGAGCCAACTCGAGAAACTCGATTAGAAGCATTGGAGGAGTTTACCACACATATGAAATTAGCTACAGATGAGGCTCGCTCTGCTCTGGCAAAGGCTGCAGATGATATGGCACGATTCTACGATTTATATCAGCAGGCTGCCCCCTCATACACGATTGGTGATAAAGTCTGGCTAAATGCACAAAATATCACAACAACTCATCCAATGAAGAAACTAGACTACAAATGGTTGGATCCATATGTGGTGAACAAGGTTGTTTCATGGAATGCCTATGGCCTCCAGCTCCCTCAGTCCTTTGGCTGTACCCACCCAGTCTTCTCCGTCAACCTCCTACGCCCCTATGAGGAGGATCCCATCCCTGAATGACATGTTCAACCTCCACCTCCTCCTATCATCCGAGATGGAGTTCCAGAGTATAAGGTTGAAAGGATTCTAGATAGCAGAGTTCACAGAGGACAACTGGAGTATCTGGTATGCTGAAAGGGTTATGGGGAGGCAGATGACCTCTGGCTACCTGCAAGGGATATCTCAGGGGCCAGGCAACTTGTAACAGAATTTCATCGGCAAAACCCAGAAGCTCGGCAGCGTATCTCAGCCACCCTATATGCATCCCTTCCCTTTCGAACCCTAGAGAACTTTACCGAAGCCCCAAAATGGCATCTCTTCAATTGGACACAAGGGAGGTTCCTAACACATGTTACCCAGCTGCCCCCCAAACTAAGCGATGTCCCACCTGACATTGATTCTTTCCACTTATGCTCCATTTACGTTTTCATTTCATTTCATTGACACTTATATAAACCCCCTTTCATTCCTATCTGCCCTTTCATGCCCTATAACAACCACCTCTACCACATTACCATGTCCAGCCAACAAAGCCTCATCCCTCTCCAACCCATCACTACCCCACTCTCCTCACACTGGTCTATCAACACAGAAGGCCTAGAGAGGGTTGAAAAGCAGCTCAACCTTCTAGCCAAACCTTGACCCACTCTATCCCTTCCTTGGAGGAAGAGGCGTACTGCTCACCAGTCCTATGACCTAGGAGACCCTATTATCCTTGGTAACCCTGTCATGCTTCCATGCACATTTGAAGGGTTCACAGGAGGAGTGTCTCATAATGACACAGGAGAGGATACACAGGAGGCACTGTTCCAGACCTTTAACTTCATGCGACCTGTCCGCCAATTCACTCTCCCACTGTATCATAGAGAGAGGGTCAAACTGAGTAGAGCCTCTCCCTGCTCCTCTTTATGGGATGGAATGAGAGGGTATCTCATGGGATGTTTTTGCTAAACCTATTCTCCAAGGCCCACGTTGAGACACCGTGTATTGAGAGGGAGGTGATGTCAGGGTTTGGTCAATCTTTCCCCATTTACATGATCTCCATTTCGCGTTCTTAGTTATGTAATAAGCGCCGGAGTAGGGCATAGGGTTGTGACTGGTGTGACAGTGACTCCTCAGCTTGATCTCTGAGGATTACCACTACACCAGGTGAGCTTTACATGTATTTCTTGGTAGTAGACCTTGTATAAACTGAGGATTACCACTATACCAGGTGGAATATCCCCTTTCAGCTCATAAATATAGGATTATCTTGTCGTTGTGACCTTGTCAATAGCATCGCCCTAACAGCAATGGATTTACACACTGGAGACTATTCCAACAACGTATGACAAGTGGAAGTCATATACCCTCCGTTTTGACAGCCAGTTATATGAATACCAAGCAATGAAAAGGGGGACTATAGGACCAAGGATATGGCAGGCTCTAAGGAATCCACAATCTACTCTAGCTCAGCCACTTGCTCTGCCACCCACTTTGGGACCACAACCCATGGAGATTGATCAGGCTCGAGGGAAGCCAGTGAGGGTAGTGACATGCTTCAACTGCCGAGAGCAAGGACACATAGCACGAAACTGTCCCAAACCTCGAGGTATACAGAAGGTTAGAGCAACAATGGATGGGTGGACAAAAGAGGAGAAAAGGGAGGTGCTGGACATGTTGAAGAATGAGGATTTTCAGGAGGGGCAGGAGTGAAAAGGATGTCCTCCTCGCCCTGGATATCTGTAAACTACTTCACCCCACTAGCAGTTGAAGAAAGTGCAGAACTGGAACCTGAAACCATCCCAGAACAACCCTTGAAAGTTGAGAAGGAGAAGAAAGAGAAGAGGAAGCAAGAAGAGAAGGTGGTGGTGGCAGAAGAGGTGGAGAAACCCAAAGAGGGAATGACAGAGTAGGTGTTGTGGAGGATACACCAAGACAACAAGTCAGGGCAGGAAGTGTTGAGACAGTGGACACACAGCAGAAGGAAAGGAGAACTGACATCAGAAGTAGTGGAAGCCATATGAGGGATGAGAAGAGAGGAGGGCATAGAAGTGGTCAAGGAGCTTAGGGGAAGGAAACAGTGGATCAGACGAATCAACCAATCTTTGGTGATGATACCCACCACTGTTGAAACACTGATAGACAAAAGGGGATTCACAATTGAAGCACTCCTAGACTGTGGGGCAACAGGGTGCTATATCAATGAATGCTTTGCAAAAGCCAAGTGTTTGCCAATGGAAAGACTCCCAAGACCACTGCCTGTCCATAATGTAGATGGAACCCACAATGAAGGAGGACTGAGAACCCATACAGTAACCCTCAGAGTCAGGATAAAGAACCACTCGAGGTCTTCCCTTTTGCAGTCACCAATACCCAAAAGACAGACCTCATTGTTGGCTTCAACTGGCTTCAGAAGCATAACCCAAGTGTCAACTGGAAGACAGGAGAGATGACATTTGACCGATGTCCCTTGGAATGTGGAATGTCAAAAGCAGGTATAGAGGAGGATGATCTAGAAGAAGAGGAGGAAGAACTAGAGGAGGGAGACCGTATATTTGTAACCCGGATATATGCAGAGGAGGAGGAAGGGTGTGTAGCCAGGACACACTCACAGAAGCTGGCAGAGGAGGCACAGAAAGAGAAGAAGAAGAAGATGGTGGAAGAAATGGTGCCAGCACACTACCTGGAAGAGTTTAGAGGGGTCTTCACAAAGGAGGGTTTGACAATAACCTTCCTGAATGATGGCAGTAGGATCATGCAATCAAACTAAAGCAGGGGGCTGAATTATTCTCAAGCAAGGTGTACCCACTCAGTCTAGAGGAACAGAAGCAGCTAGATGAGTTTTTGGAAGAAAACCTGAAGTCAGGGAAGATCCGACCATCCAAGTCTCCTATTGCATCACCATTCTTCTTCATCAAAAAGAAAGATGGCAGCTTGAGGCCAGGGCAGGACTACCAATGGCTGAATGCAATGACAATCAAGAACCGCTATACACTGCCACTGATTTCTGAAGTGATCCACAAACTATGCCATGCATGCATCTTCACTAAGCTGGACATTAGATGGGGATACAATAATGTCTGAGTTAAGGAAGGAGATGAACACAAAGCGGCCTTCATCACCAACCGAGGCCTTTTTGAACCACTGGTCATGTTCTTTGGATTAACCAACTCCCCTGCAACATTCCAGACGATGATGAATGATATCTTCCATGAATTGATCAATGAAGGATGTGTCAGCACCTATATAGATGACATCATGATCTACTCAACAGACTTAGAAGAGCACAGAAGGACCATCAAGCTTGTCTTGACCCTGCTACAAGAACACAATCTATATCTCAAACCAGAGAAATGTGAGTTTGAGAAAGAGAAGGTGGAATATCTGAGATTGGTGATGAGCAAAGGGAAAGTGGAGATGGACCCAGTCAATGTGGAAGGAGTGAGCAGATGGCCAGTTCCTAGGACGAAGAATGAACTGCAGCAATTCTTGGGTTTTGTCAATTTCTGTCGTCGCTTCATCCAAGGCTTTGCAAGCATTGCCAAACCACTACATAAACTAACAGGGAACAAGCCATGGAACTGGGGACCAGAACAGTTGATAAGCTTCTAACTCCTCAAGGCAGCAGTAACAGTAGCACCAATCCTAGCCTTCCCCACAGATGAGGACCTGTTCCGAGTGGAAGCAGACAGTTCAGACTTCGCCAGTGGTGCAATCCTGTCACAAATGCAACAGGGAACCTGGAAACCGGTGGCCTACATGTCCAAAGCACTCAATGATGTGGAGAGGAATTATGATATACATGATAAGGAGATGCTAGCCATCATGCAGGCATTGGCAGAGTGGAGGCACTATTTGCAAGGGACAATGCAGCCATTTGAAATATGGATGGACCACAAGAACCTAGAATACTTCATGACAGCAAGAAAGCTGAACCGCCGCCAGGCCAGATGGTCCCTTGAATTGGCAGATTATGATTTTATCCTAAAGCATCGACCAGGCCAACTCAACAAGAAGGCTGACCTCCTCTCAAGATGAGAAGACCATAAACAGGGAGTAGAAGGAGATAATACTGGAGTTACAGTGTTGAAGAAAGAGTTCTTCCAAGCAATAAGGGAGAGCTCAGAGGAGAGGAGGAAGACCTGATGAAAAGAATCAGAAAAGCAAAGAACATAGAGAGCAAAGTCAGAGAGAGGGTGGAGAGTGGAGAGAAGGATTGGAAGGAAGAAGAGGGGATCATAACGTGGGAAGGAAGGATATACATACCAAAGAACAGGAAGCTTCGAGAGGAAATCATTCATCTACACCATAACACACCCACTTCAGGACACCCTGGGAGGTTCAAGACAACAGAGCTCATCCTCAGGAACTACTGGTGGCCAAGGATACATGGAGATGTGAGAATGTATATGGATGGGTGTAGTAGGTGTCAACAAACAAAGACGTTCCCAGCAAAACCAAGGGGGACTCTAGCTCCAAATGCAATTCCAACAAGGATTTGGTAGTACATATCAGTGGACCTCATCACCCAATTACCACAAAGCCTGGGATATGATGCAATTATGGTGGTGGTGGATAGACTGTCCAAATGAATTAGATTGGCACCGACAAATAGAGAGGTCACATCAGAAGGGATTGCAAGGATCTTCAGAGACACGGTGTGGAGAGACTTTGGACTCTCAGAAGTGGTGATTAGTGACAGGGGATCTCAATTCATCTTGAAGTTCACAAAAGACCTATACCGACTACTAGGAATAAAGATGAACCCTTTGACTGCCTATCATCCCCAGACAGATGGAAAAACAGAACGCATCAAAACAGAATGCATCAACCAAGAGGTAGAGCAGTATCTATAGCTGTTTGTCAACCATTGGTAGGATGACTGGGTAGAATGGTTGCCATTGGCAGAATTCAGCTATAATGACAAGATCCAAGTGTCGACAAGGTGCTCTCCATTCTACTCAAACTATGGACAGCATCCAAGGAAGTCCACAGAGCCATGATGGGAGGCAGAAATAGAGGAAGCAGATGTGTTTGAGAGAAGGATGAAGAAAACAAGAGAGGAGGCAGCAGCAGCACTAGAAAAGGCAGCATCAGACATGAAGAAGTATTATGACAAAGGAAGGCAAGACATACCACAATATCAAGTAGGGGACAAGGTTTACTTGGAAGGCCTTAATGTCACCACCGACCGACCTTTAAAAAAACTAGAAGAAAGACATTATGGCCCATTCCCAATTGTAGCAGAAGTAGGAGAATGTGCCTATAAACTGCAACTACCCCCCAATTAGAAGAACATCTATCCTGTGTTTAATATTGTCCTGCTACACCCTGCCTGAACACCCACATCCTCCATACAACAAAAGCCAACACCCCCTCCACCAGTGATGACACCAAAAGGAGTGGAATATGAAGTGGAGGAAGTTCTGGACTCCAGAATGTATAGAGGAGTGCTGCAGTATCTGGTCAAATGGGTTGGGTACCCTAGAGAAGAGAATTTGTGGGTGCCAGAGAAGAACATGAGGAACGCAAGATGGAAAACACAAGAGTTCCACAGATGATTCCCAGCTGCACCCAGGCACATAGGCCACATCTTCTACAAACTACCCTTTTTGCCCATACTAAACCCCAGTGTGGTGTCACATGATGGGATGACATGGATGCATGAGTGAGGAGTGAGCGGTGTGCAGAAGGCCATTGCACATGCGGTGGTGGTTGGTGTGGCAAGTCAGTGCAACGAGTGTGCAAAGGCGAGTGTGACAAGTGTACTATGCTTGGTGGTGGTGGAAGCGGCAAGTCGGCACAACGAGTATGTGACGGTGAGTATGACATGTGTGTGATAGCAAGTGTGATGTGTGCGCGATGGCAAGTGTGATGCGTGCGCGATGGCAAGTGTGATGTGTGCACGATGGCGAGTGTAATGCATGCACAACGGTGAGTGTGATGTGTGTGCAATGGCAAGTGTGACGCGTGTGCAACGGCAAGTGTGACACGTGTGCAACGGTGAGTGTGACACATGTGCAACGGTGAGTGTGACACGTGTGCAACGGTGAGTGTGATGCATGTGCAACACGCTCAGTGGTGGTAGACACAGCAAATTGACACTACGAGTGGGTACGGCAACTTGATGCTATGAGTGTACGACGGCGACAGCGACAGGCGCAAACACATATGGGTGTGACAGGTGTGCAGGCGGGCACAAATGCAGGCAGGTGCACATAGAGGTGCGGGGGCAGGTGTGTGTAAGGATGGTGTGAGGGTGGGCATGGGTGCAGGTGTGAGGGCGGTGGGTGCAGGTGCGAGGATGGCAGGTACAGGTGCATGTAGGGGTGCAGGGACAGGTGCGAGTGTGAGGATGGTGCGAGGGTGGGTACAGGTGCAAGTGCGAGGCAGGTACGAGTGCAGGTGCAAGGGCAGTGCACCGGTACACAACGGCAGGTGCGACGGATGGAGCGTACCGGTCGACACAACAGATGGAGCATACCGGTCAATGTGACGGATAGACAGGATGAGTGCAATAGTGAGCGTGACAGGTGCACAGGCACAAACCCATGCAGGTGCAACAAAAGGACCGAGTTACCATGCATGCCGGAGCAACGACAAAAGGACCTGTAAAAAAAAAAAAGGAGTCACCACACATGCCGGTGCGATGAAGAAATGACCTTTAAATTGTTGCGCATGCCAGTGCAATGAGAAAAGGATCCATGGCTAGCAGAGAGCTCCAGAGGGTCTTGATCCAGGGAAGTTGAATGCACGCCGGTGCAACAGGAAGACTAACTAACAAATCTGCAACCCCTGCCTTACCTTCTTTTCGCAAAGAGGGTGCCCCACCAATCATACACACTGGCATGACAGCTAGGATGAGTACAGGGGTTGATTACCTTCTTCTCACCACCTCTTTCGGATGAGACCGCGGATGGGAGGGGCAACAAACAAATGAAACAGGCGCTTATACCAAACAAATGCAAACTCCTCTAACCCGGTACTTTGGATCACCCAGTAAATAGGCAATGGTCAATGAGGACATTGACCTTAAAAAGGGGGGTAATGTCATGATTTCTCTACTCCTCTATCTATTGCTTGTTATTAGACTCTGCTACTCTGCTAGACCATATGTACAGTTCTTAGATAATTAGTTAAAGCTCAGTCTTGAGCTGGTCAATACACCGACAAGGATCATTTCTCAAATCCCTCTTCCGCTCCCAAGTATTGAAGCTCTTGTTATTGCTGACATTTACAGAGGGAGGAGGAGACAAGGGGCCTAAGCCTAGTCGATACCCAGAATGAGGAAATATGTACATGCATGCCCTACTTATATAGGTTTAAGAAGCAACATGTGGAATAAGGAATGTAGGACAATAAGGTATGCAGAGCATGTGGGTATTGTCCACAATAAGTAAAATTAGAATGTGTCACAACCACACATTGTGCTTTGACTTACTCGGCAGTACCGACCGACCGACCCTTACTCATATCATCCCATGGTGCACGGTTTCGGTTCGGTACACCTGGTTCATTATACTTTTCCCCAACCCCTATTCTTTATCATCCCTACACTCCCTGTCTTTCCCCCCACTCGCTTACCCTCGGGACGTTCGCTATTCTCTGCCACTTACTCGCGGCCCCATTGTTTTATTCTCGGACATTCCTTATTATTCTATTCCTTCCCACAATCTCACTCGCTTATATTTCATTGTCTTACTTCACATTATTTATTTTAATCACTGTGGACAATACCTCCACATGGTCTTCATTCCTTATTCTTTTTTCCATGTCTTATGCCACCCTTATTCCACATTCCACCTCTCAGCCTATAAAAGTAGTAGATGTATGTACATAGTTCCTCAGTCTGAGTATCAACTAGGTTTACGCCTCTCTACTCTCCTCCTTCTGTTCAGAAGTCCTTACTCGAGCCAACACCCTCAGCATCCGCCTGAGTATCTTTTTCCGTTACAAGTTAGTGGCACGCACAGGAGGCAGGGCTGTCAAGTACACGTACCGAGGATCCGGTAACTCGGCGGTACCGACTAAAATACTCCGTTAGTAACCGAGTACAAGTCACTCGATGAGTTGTTCTCGGCTCAACGCACATATCGGTCACATTCCTCATTTCCATCCCACGCCTACTCCTCACCCCTCGGTCCGCCTCACCTCAGGACTTCCTGCCCTTGTGTTATCCTCGGTTGCAGCCCTTGTTTTATAATCGGGCATTTCCTATTGTCCTATCCTCGGTCACATTCTTATTATCCTATCCTTTATTGTCCTATACCTGTTTACATTCCTTCATTCTAATTTTACTCGTTGTGGACAATAGCTGTATGCTCTGCATACCTTGTTGTCCCACATTCCTTATTCCACATGTCGCTTCTTAACCTATATAAGTAGGACATGCATGTACATATTTCCTCATTCTGGGTATCGACTAGGCTTAGGCCCTTCTACCTTCTTCTCCTCTGTTAAGTCCTCGACTCAGGCCGGCATCATCAGCATTCTCCCGAGTATCTGTCTGTTACAAATAGGTGGCATGCACGGCAAGTAGGGCGCAACGTATGAGTACGTTGAAGTCAATGCCACTACTCTTGGCCTGCAGGACTTGGCCATAGTCCGCCCGACCTTTCGACAATACCCTTCGGCAGTACCGAAGTCCGTCAGTATCCAAAGCTTGACAAGAGCGCAACGCATGAGTACGTTGAAGCCAAGCCACCCCAACTGGCCTGCAGGACTTGGCCAGTTCCAACAGCACCATTGGCAGTACCGAGACCTGACAGAATGAAGGAATGCAAATGGGAATAGAACAATAAAAATAGAATAATAGGAATGTGGCCAAGGATAGGACAATAGGGAGTGCCCGACTATAAAACAATGGTTGCGGCCAAGGATAGAACAAGGACAGGAAGTCCCGAGGTAAGGCAGATTGAGGAATGAGGAGTAGGTATAGTGAGATTAATGGATGGTGAATGGCATAGAGTAAGTGAGGGGTAAGGATAAGGAATGTGGGTGGTGGATGTGCCAAGCCGAGACCAGTGTACCAAGTGACATACATGCAGCCTTGTACGTGGACATAGGATGACTGCTCGGTCAGCACTACCGAATTACCAGGATCTCAGTACGTGTACTTGACAACTTGATACTACCTACATGCGCTACTTATTAGTTTAAAAAGTGAGATGTGGAACAGGGTGGCATAAGGAATAGAGAACAATAAGATATAGAAAGCATATGAAGGTGTGTTGTCCACAATGATCAAGAATAGAAAAAAGGAATGTAAACGAGAGTAGAACAATGAAAATAAGATAATAGGAGTGTGGCCAAGAATAGGATAATAGAAGGTGACTGACTATAAAATAATAGGATCATAGCCGAGGATAAAACAATGATCAAATATCCCAGGCTGAGGGATGAGGAGTAGATGGAGTGGGATTAATGAATAATGAATGGGGAAGGGGTGGATGAGAGATGGGAATGAGGAGTATGGATGGTAAATATGCCGAGCCAAGACCGGCATACCAAGTGACTTGCATGCGGCTTGGTCACCTGCTGTCAGGCACCGGACATACTGACAGGCTTCGGGAAAGCCGAAGGGGTCGGACGGGTAAAGGCCAAGTCCTGCAGGCTAGAAGTAGTGGCATGGCTTCAATGTGCTCATGCATTGCACCCTACTTCCCATGTGTGCCACTGATTTGGGACAGAGGGATACCTGGGAGAGTGTCAAGAGTGTCGGCCCAGGTAAAGGACTTGGGACAGGAGAAGGGAGGACAAGAAGGCGTAAACCTATTTGATTTCCAGAACGAAGAACCATCTACATACATTGGCTACTTATATAGGCTAATAAGTGAGATGTGGAACAGAGTGGCACAAGGAATGGAGAACAATAAGATCATATGGAGGTATTGTCCACAATGATCAAGAATAGAACAAGGAATGTGGACAATAATAGAACAATAAAGTATGGCCAAGGACAAAAGAGTGAGTGAGAATAGAACAATGGGAGTGGCTGAACATAAAACAATAGGGCTACTGCTGAGTGACAACAAAGAGTGAATGTCCTGAGGGTAAACAGGCAAGGGGAAGGAAGGGGAATGAAGGAATGACAAAGGATAGAGGGGACAGGATGAGGAAAGTGAACCAAACGATGAGCCAAATGTACCGGACCGAGACCATGTGCTGGCGAGGGATGACTTGTCACTGGTGTGTGGGACTAAAAGGCAAGGGTTGTTCGGTCGGTACTACCGAGTGAACCAGAGCTTGGTATCAGGGGCTTGACACCTGCACGTGGACATAGACTGATTACTTGGTCATTAGTGCTGAGTTACTAGGTGCTCAGTATGTGCACTTGACACTATCACATCTTCTATTCCTTTTCATTTTACTTATTCTTTTATGTTCACTTCACTTTGCTTTGCTTTGGTATGTTTTGGTTATGCATAGTCATACATGTCCATTCTCCATATCTCACCTCCATGTCTCACCTCCATGTCTCTTTATCTTAGTTACATTTCTTATACTACCCTGCTCTATATTATAGTCATTCATCCCTATCTCTTTTGACTATAAACGTAGTGCATCATCATGTATGTATTCTCTGTTCAGAATATCAACTAAGATCTTTTAAGTTACTATCTCCTCTAAGTCAGCATCTATATTTGATGCTGACACTCTTGGTCCTCTCCCAAACACCTTCTAAAATACAGTAGCATCAGGGATAGGAGGGCACAACACAAGTACATTGAAGCCAAGCCACATCTGCTCTACTCATTGGACCAAGCCAAACCCATCCATAATACTGCAATCACATAATACTAGTATGGGCCACTGAATTTAGAACTGTCCTTAGGTGCACTAACTTGATGACACATGATTTAAATAAATTAGTGACTAGCAATAAAAAAAGGGGCAGAGTTATGTTGTATTTCCCAGTCATTACTTTCCCTACAAGAGACCTAAATCCACAGACAATACATACGGAATTCAGGCAAA
>QLPI01005184.1:0-20192 GCA_003314275.1 Chroogomphus rutilus | reverse complement strand
CCGTTGGATCCGGACAATATCATCCGGGTACTTAAATCACAATATGATAGGCGTAGGACATTATCCCTCACCCAAGAGGACCAAGGCTTCGTGGGTACTGCAGATAAAAAGGTGCATATATGCACCAACTGCAAAAAGCTGGGACACACTATTGAAATGTGTTGGGCTAAAGGCGGTGGCAGAGAAGGCCAAGGACATAGGCAGAAGAAAAGATCCAAGTTCAAAAAGATAAAAGGAAAAGGGAAAGGAAAAGCCAAAGCCAACGTAGCTGATGAAGATGAGTCTTCCGGAGGAGACGATGACGGATCTATGGCATTCATCAATTATGATTGCGCCACCTTCATCAGAGACGGAACAGGTGATACTATTATTTTAGATACAGGAGCTAGTTCTCACATGATGCCTCATAAAAACATGCTTGAGAACTACAAGAGCTTCCCCACACCGTGTACGATTCGGGCAGCCGATCAAGGCAGCTTTGATGCATACGGAAGCGGTCAACTCAAAATAACGACTAGAGTGAGAGGGAAAGCGGTCACATTGACATTGAAAGAAACACTATATGCTCCTAAAATCGCCTTCACCCTTATTTCCATTGGCCGATGTGATCATGCCGGTAACCGGACAGAGTTTGCATCACAGAAATGCACTATAAAGAATTCGTCCGGCCATATTTTATTACAGGCACCTAAATTACACGGCCTATATTGATTGGACAATCAGTCAACTCAACATTCCACTAAACTATGTTTAACCGCCATTGAAACACATCGCAGACTTGGGCACATATCTTACAAGACCCTTAAGTGCCTGATGGATCGTGGCATGGTATATGGCCTAGAGTTATCACAGGCTAGAGATAAATTCACCTGTGATGCGTGTATTAAAGCTAAGATTACACGCAAACCGCTCCCAAATGAATCCAGTGAGCGCTCAAAGAAAATCGGTGATAAAATATTTTCCGATGTATGGGGACCGGCGAGACATATCACTATCGATAAAAAGTCTTACTACGTTTCCTTCACGGACAATCACTCAAGGGAATCAGTGCTCTATCTAATGAGCACCAAAGATCAAGTCTTTGCCAAATACAAGTTGTATGAGGCAATGATGCTTCGGCAGAGGAATGCGCGCATCAAAACACTTCTCTCAGATCGAGGGGGTGAATATACAAGTGCTGAATTCAACAACTACCTAGATAAGAAAGGTACTCGACACCGATATACTGTTCACGACACACCTGAGCAGAATGGAGTCGTTGAGCGCCTAAACCGCACATTGGTCGAAAAGACCCGTGCAATGCTTCTAGATTCCAATCTCCCTAAGTCGTTATGGGGATATGCCATTCAGCATGCTAACTACCTTAAAAATCGCACGCATACACGATCTCTACCGGACAAGATGCCCTATGAGATGATTCACCATCAAAAGCCGAATTTACAAGATGCTCATGAATGGGGGACAGACGTCTATGTTAAAATCAAACAAGATGACAAATTATTACCTAGAGCCAAGAAAGCTAAGTGGATCGGCCATTCTGCCCAAAGCGACGGCCATTGTATATACTGGCCAGATAGTTGACGGGTATCTGTGGAATGGAATATTATATTTGAGGCACCTAAATTGCCCTCAATCACTCCTATTTTACCTACAGATGATCGCACAATTATTGGGCCAAAGGCCATCAAATATAGGCCAATACCACCCACGCCGGCACCTATCCAAGCGCCAGTACCGTCACGTGATCTACAGCTGGGTGAGAGCCGCATTGAAGAAATTGTCGAGCGCACACCAGAGAGAGATTTAGAAAATATACAGCCAAGTCAAACAGATGTGAGCAGACTTAAAGAAGCTCCTCCACTCAGAAGAAGTGAGAGAATATGTTTACTACACGAAAGAGCTCCAAAAACCAGCTCAGGCTATAAATCTCAAGCTAGCGAAGCCGCACACACTAATTTGACCACCCTCGCTTGCGAAGACATTGAGGATAATGTACTCAATGATATCGCAAAGAGTTCTGATTTTTATATTCAAAAGAATGGAAGCGAGAAGGATATATGCGACTATCTAGCAATAAGCGCTGAACCAATAAGTGCCGAAGAAGAAGATTTTGCATATCTATCAAATGATTTGCAATTACCTACAACAACTAATGAAGCCCTTAATAATTCTACATGGAAGACAGCCATGGATACTGAGATCCGATCGCAAAT
Organism: Chroogomphus rutilus; assembly: GCA_003314275.1. NCBI lineage: Eukaryota > Fungi > Basidiomycota > Agaricomycetes > Boletales > Gomphidiaceae > Chroogomphus > Chroogomphus rutilus. The sequence goes on along the minus strand of QLPI01005184.1, from coordinate 17,979 downwards.
CGACAAAGACACCTGGGAACTTACTAAACCCCCTCCAGGTGTGAATATACTCGGTAGCAAATGGACCCATGTTATGAAACATAATCAGAAGGGTGATGTAGTTTGTGCAAAGTCAAGACTCATTGCTCAAGGCTTCACACAAACTTTTGGAGTCAATTACGACGAGACATATGCACCAGTTGTTCGCATGACATCTTTACGCACTATATGCGCGATAGCGGCTAGAAATAATTGGCCTATACACCAAATGGACGTGGACGTTGCATATTTAAATGCACCCCTTGAGGAACCGATATATATGCGCAAGCCGCCTGGATATTTTGAGGAACAACATGAAAATGTATTACTATTGAAGAAATGCATATACGGACTCAAGCAATCGGTCAGAGAATGGTATAAGTGTCTATCGAATGCCCTTTACTCTATTGGATTTACAAAGTCAGCCTCAGATGCTGCCGTATTCTATAGACACAGGCAAAACGACTATGCCATCATTGGAGCCACAGTAGACGATCTCACTATTACAGCTACGGACGATACTATATTGCAGGGCGTCAAAGAAGATCTCGAAGCTATCTTTAAGATGAAAGACCTTGGAGAAATCCATTGGCTCCTTAACCTGAAGATCGAGTGGGATAAATCAGCCAGAACGATCAGCTTCTCCCAAGAAGCATATATTGACAAAATTCTCGACCGTTTTAACCTACAAGACGCCAAAACGCATACAACTCCATTAGATCCTACTCATAAACTGTCTAAAGAACAGTGCCCGACCACTGAAGCCGAAAAGAAAGACATGGAAAAAGTTCCCTACCGGCAGGCAATTGGTTCACTCATGTGGGCAGCAGTTGCTACCTGTCCGGATATTTCGTTTGCTGTTTCATTATTATCGCAGTTTCTAGAGAACCCAGGGATTGCTCACTGGAATGCAGTAAAGAGAGTATTTAAATATTTAAAAGGCACGAAAGAAAAGAAACTAATCTTAGGGAAAAGTCGAGATGGCCTAGTAGGATATTCAGATGCCGACTGGGCCTCACAAGATCATAGACACTCTATATCGGCCTACATCTTTCAGATTGACTCCGGGAGCATCTCATGGAGCTGCCAGAAGCAGACGATAGTGGCACTCTCATCTACCGAAGCAGAATTTATTGCAATGACTCATGCCACAAAAGAAGCCATATGGCTCAAGAACTTCATAACCAAAGTTTTCCAACCCATAAAAAATCCTATAAAAATATAGGCTGACAACCAATCAGCTATTACCATAGCTTACGGTAATCAGCAACACTCGAGGACCAAACATTTCGATATACGACTTTATTTCATTCGAGATACGATTGAGGGGAAGAAGATTTCAATCGAATACCTCCCAACCGAAGAAATGCTCGCAGACATCCTCACAAAGGGTTTACTAGGACCCAGAGTGAAGATTCTCACCGAAAAACTCGGCATATATTGAGCTTGAGGGGGCATGTAGGGTGCATAAATGCATCTCACCCCTGAGAGGTCAAACTCAATATATTAGATTTTCTTATCGATTTTGGTACCATCTTGTGCGCTTTTCGATTCTTTATTTTTTGAACATTTTCCTATATTTTTATCCTCAAAATTGAGGAAGCTATTGTATTACTATCTGTACGATAATTACAGGCACCTGCCCACGCACGACGCGTGTGGCCAGCTCCCTGGATGGGGACCGGCAACCTGGCTCAAACCTTCGATAGGGTCAAAGGCCGGTTGCAAGGTATTTGCGGGTGAAACACAACCCGCGCATGCCTCCCTCCTCAGTGGTTGACTACACTGAGGAGGTGAGTTGTATAGTATAATATACAGAGGCTCCCAACTAATTTTCTTTATTTTCATTGTAAGATAAATATTTAGGTATATTTTCCGAATATACAACAGTGGTTGACTACACTGAGGAGATAAAATATTTAGACTGCCTAATAAATCTTCAATCCTACTGCATATTTGCTCATAATCTCATCAGAATGTGCCAAGCCAAGATCGGCATACCAGGTGACTTGCATGCGGCTTTGTCACTTGCACATAGAAATAGACTGGATGCTCGGTCAGTAGTGCTGAGTTACCAGACACTCGGTACATGTACTTGACAGAAGATTAGAAATAGAAGAATAAACAAAGGTAGAGAGGATGGGATGAAAGGAAGTGGACTGAATGATGAACAGAATGTACCAAGCTGAGACCACATACTAGTAAAGAATTGACTTGTCACTGGTGAGTGGGATTAAATGGTAAAGATCATTTGGCTGGTATGACCAAGTGAACCAAGGCTCAGTGTCATGTACTTGACAGTACCAAGCCAGGACCACATACTAGTGAAGAATTGACTGAAGGGGAATGAGCTCTAATAAATTGGTGTAACTTGAGTAGGAACACAAGGGACACACAGACTAAATAAAATAAAACTCCTCAGTGTGGTCAAAACACTATTATTTGAAAGAAACTACCTAAATAAAATAAAACTACAAATTATTAGAAGAGGTACATAGATTGTAACTACTTTTGCTCACCTCCTCAGTATGGTCAAAACACTGAGGAGAGGAGGTACACGAGTGTGTCTCAGCAATACCCCTAGCGATTGTTTTGCATTCAGCACATCGGTCAGCCAAAATACCGGCAATGACTGGAATGTTAGAACACGTGTGTAGCCTCGATGCAAAAGCAAATTGACAAAGCCGTGTCAATGATAGTACAAAAAAAAGAAAACAAACTGCGAAAAAATATTGTAAAAATACAAAAAAATATATAAAAGTATTATGAATGGTTTTAAATGATTTTTATCGAAAAATAAAAGAAAAATAAAGACTTAAGAAATATTTGACTTGATATTAGGGTAATTGACCCAACATTGACTTGTCACTGGTAAGTGGGATTAAACGGTAAAGATCATTTGGCTGGTATGACCAAGTTAACCAAGGCTCAGTTTCATGTACTTGACAGTACCTCTCCCTTAGCAGCTGAACCCATGAAGCTGGTAGGTGGAGTTTGAAAATAGAGTTCCAGGCACCAATATGATGTCATGGATTGTTTGGAGAAATTCCCAGGCTATCCTAACAGCTGCCATCAAATCCCCTTCTCATCAAAACCAACTGTCAAGCTTCGGTTACTGACGGACTTTGGTACTGCCGAGGGGTGTTAGCGAAGGGTCGAGCGGACTATGGCCAAGTCCTGCAGGCCAAGAGTAGTGGCGTTGGCTTCAACGTACTCGTGCGTTGCGCCCTACTTGCCATGCATGCCACCTATTTGCAATAGACAGATACTCGGGAGGATGCTGATGATGCCGGCCCGAGTCGAGGACTTAACAGAGGAGAAGAAGGTAGAAGGGCCTAAGCCTAGTCGATACCCAGAATGAGGAAATATGTACATGCATGTCCTACTTATATAGGTTAAGAAGCGACATGTGGAATAAGGAATGTGGGACAACAAGGTATGCAGAGCATGTGGTTATTGTCCACAATGGATAAAATTAGAATGAAGGGATGCAAAACGGGGATAAACAATAAGGGATAAGATAATAGAGGTGTGGCCAAGGATAGGACAATAGGGAGTGGCTGAGTATAAAACAATGGAGTCGTGACCGAGGATAATACAAGGACAGGAGGTCCCGAGGGGAGACGGACAGAATGGTGAAGGCAAGGAGTGTGGATGGTGGACGTGCCGAGCCGAGACCGGCGTATCAAGTGTCATGCATGCGGCGTGAACACTTGATCGTGGATATAGGATTGTTGCTCGGTCGGCAATGCCGAATAATCGGGTCTCGGTACGTGTACTTGACACCAACTAAATGAATAGAATAGGCACCAAGACTGATGACAAAATCTGTGAGGTTGAGAGGTGGAGTGATGCTCGCAAATGCAAGTGGGTGGTGAAAAAGGCCACTGAAACATAATACAAAGCAGATGAGGAAGTGGCAGCAGCTGAGGCTACCAAAATCAAACAGGCAGCTGAAGATGCTGCTAAAGAGGCTGAGAGGAAATGGGCCAAGGAGGCCATGAGGGTGTAAGATTATAGGCAACTTGCACAGTAGTTCAGAGAAATTTATTAAGAAATCTAAAGTATTAAACTCCTCAGTGTTGTCAACAACTAAGTTTATTTAAGTACAATACCTAAAGTATTAAACTACAGTGAAAAAGAGAGAAATTCAGTTGCTATTATATATAGAATTATATATTAGGCTCACCTCCTCAGTGTTGTCAACTACTGAGGAGGAGGGCATACACAGGTGGTGTTTCACCTGCATATATGCCTGAGCTGGCCCCTAAGCCACCGCTTTGGTATGGAGCCAAGCTACCAGTCCCTTCCCAGGGAGCCGGCCATGCATGTCGCATCATGCATGTGCAAGCATGTGTCAGTAATATACAGTAGATACAGAATAGCTCCCTCAGTTTTGAGGGTAAAAATACAAATAAAATATCGAAAAATTTAGAATCAAATTGCGCACAGGTTGATACCAAAAATGATAGAAAATAGAAATACATTGCAGATTGATCTCTCATGGGTGAGGTGTATATATACACCCTACAGAGGGCAGATGCTGAGCGGGTACGTGTGAATGTACTCTGCAATATACAATTGATGAAGAAGGTGCACCAGTTGAGCACTCTGAAGGATAAGGGGAAGTGGAAGGAAGTGCTGGCAGCAAGTGGATCAGGAGTGGAGAGGAGTATGGGTACCAAAGAGGTGATGAAGAAAGGACAGGGAAGGCCCCTAAAGGTGAGTGCCAGTATGTTTATTGAATTTGGGCTGACAATTTTTAGTTGAAACCCACCGAGCCTTCAGGTAGGCCAAAAGGTCTGCCCTGTCAGGCATGCACCAGATGAGGGGACAAATGTGTAGTGCCTGTCCCCAGTGGAGCATGTATGGTTTGCAATGCTTAAAGGGTGAGATGTTCTAATGCTGTAGTTCAAGTAAAGAGGAGTTGGTAGATGAGAGGGGATTCGGATGAGGGTGCAGGAGGAAAGGAAGAGGGGCCATCTAGGAAAAATCCCAAAAATGATAGGGTTTGGGACAGTGCCAATGCACTGATGGTACAGGTGCCAACAAGAGTGAGTGCAGTCTTGGACTGGCTTGTCAGCACTCTTGAGGAGCAAAATCAACTTCGTCAGGAGTCAAATGATTGTGTGAGGGGGTTGGCCAATGCCTAGGACTCAGTCGTGTTTGTAGGATTAGTTGGTTGCCTCTGGCTGAGTCAGCTTCATCCAGTCAGGAAGGGGCCAAGAAACTTCTCTGCCAGCTTCTTGGTATCAGGGGATGACTCTCTCCGAAGCCTGACCCAGGTCTGAAGTCCTATCTCGGACTCTGCCTGACTCCAAGGCTAAGAGACCAGAGTCTGAAGGACCACCAAGTGGGAAACTGGAATGATCTTAGCATGGGTAACTAGGCCCTGGAATAGGTGCCAGAGGCATGGACTTAATACCAAAAAACTGGCTCTATTGACTCCAGTGAATAGATTTGTAAGCTAATGCACAGACGTCTTCATCAAATTGCTCAACAAATTGCCATGCTCCTATCAGTAACCACGAAAAAAATGGGCTACAAAATGGATGAAGATGAGAAACATATGGCCGAAATGCAGGAGCAACGGACCAAACGACAATGGGACCGTGAGGATGTGGAGGCTGTTAAAGCTGAAGCTGAGGCAAAGAAGTGGGAGGAAGAGGAGGCTGAGAGAAAACAGAAAGATGATGAGGAGGCCATGGCCAAGGTGGCCAAGATAAAGAGGCTGGCCGATGACAGGGCAGCCTCGGTGGCTGCAAAGGAAGCAGCCAAACAAGCTGCAAAGGAAACAGCCATACAGGCTGTGGCCATTTTAATGCAGGTGGCGGACGATGAGGTGGCCCATCAGGCCGAAACGGCCATTCAAATGGACATAGAGGTCCCAAAACAGACAGGTGGGGAAGAAGATCCCCAGTATGCACCAGATCATGACACAGCACCCAAAGTGCAGGGGACCAAGGATGTGAGGGCTCCCAAAGTCTCGGGAGTCCCAAAGGCTCCAGTGCAGAAGAGGGGGAGAAGCATGGAGGCAGGGTTGAGCACGGGGCCTGGGACAAAGAGAAGAGGAAGGAGTGAACAGCTGGGAGGGGCAATATTTTTTGTGTGTTCTTTATTGATTCCTTTTTAAATAGCATAAGGAGACCCCTGAGAAGTGGTCTCTGACCCTCTGTCCTCCTTGCAAGGAATGCAAGAAACAGAGCCATGAGTGCAGTGTCCCAGGACCAGGGGCTGCCTGCCGAATGTGTAAAAAGCACAAAGTGCGGTGCTATCTTGCTGCACCATGGGCCTCGATGGCGAAAATTTGCCCCTTTATTCAGGAGGACAAGGAGACGGAGGTGGAAAGTGAGGGGGACGATCCAAGTGAGGGGGAAACTCAGGGTGACAAGGAAGAGGATGAAGAGGTGAAGGAACTGCCGAGAAAGAGGCCGAGGCAGGCCTGCACAATACAACCGAGCAGGAGGACACCTATGGTCCAAGTCCCATGGGCCAAAACATTGGGAGGAAGGCAGGTAGTGGAGCTGCTGGAGGTGCTCCTGAGGGGCCAGGAGAGGATGATTAGCATCATGCTCCTTATGTCAGAGAGGGATCCAGGAGGTCCCGAGGATGTGGGAGATTCAGGAAGGGAGGAGGATGAGCTGAAGGATGATGAGGATAGACAGGTGGATGGAAAGGAAAAGGGGAAACAGAGGGAGGATGATGATATTGAGGGGGGTCAGGAGTGAGACTCTGAAGTAGTTTCTATATATATATATATTCTGGTTGAAAAAAGAGTGAAGAAAGAAGCAGATAAAGTCATAAGGGAACAAAGGAAACAAGTGAAAATGCCAGGATGTTCAGCAAATTTGGTCATGAGAAAGAGAGGGTAATGGGTGGATTGAGTGGGATGTATTTGGGAGTGGGTGTGATCATAGGGTCGGGAATAGAGTGTCAGGATGATGTAGGGTCAGGATGGATAGGAGTTAAGGTCGAGATGGAAAAATGGAGAGTGGTAAATGGAAGGGGGTTTTTGGGAGAGAGATGTCTTCAGGAGCATAGTTTGAATGGTTTCTAGCTAGTCACCACCCCCCCTTTTAGGTACACATCCCATCGTCTACTAAAGGTGTTGGCTTCTAGCTGAGAAGGATAGAAAAGAGTGGTAAGAGCATATAATGCAAATATATGGAACAGATGAAACAAGAATGGATGGGGATGGATGGAAGAGACCTTTGCCAAACATGTCGAGTGGCACCGCTGACCAAGAGGTCCCAGCTAAAAAACTTGCCAGCTGTTCTAGTATACAAGCATGCACAAAGGCAGTTGTATTGACTAGGGCTATTGGTAGAGCTTCCAGAGATGGAACAGGATCCTGGGTGAGGCTTTTGGAGCAGTGGCAATTGCCGACTGGACCGAGGCCATCGGAACACACCTAAAGGCATTAGTGGCTTGATGGAACGTAATACTGCCCAATACCCTGTTAATCAATGGATTATAGCGGGTGAGCAAGTTGTGATCAAATATTGCTGACCGATGGATCTAGTGATGTAACAGATGGATGGGTGGACTGAGATTATCCTGACGGACGATCTAGTAGACATGTCTAAATATTCAGTGATGACCGAATTAGCATTACTGGATCAAGAATTCTAAAAGAGAATAAAATAAAGGGGTAACTATGAATGGATGCTGATATGATAAAGCATGCAAGGTGAGTTGCTGAGAATATTTGGCACGCAATCAGATGATAGAAAGAATTAAAGGAAAATAAGGAGACATAGGAGCATTGATCTAAACCTCACTACTCGCATCTGCCGAGTCAACACAACTCTCGGTGTGCTTAGAGGCTAGCAGATGGCAGACTAGTCTTTGGTCGCCATTGCTGAGTCCTCAGCATTGACATCCAAGGCATCAGCTGCCTGTGAGACAGAGTCAGGAGTGGTAGTTGCACGGGCTTTGGTTGCCTTGGGGCATTCGGCAACTTTGTGATTACTGGTGACACAGAGGAGCCACAGGTTGTTGTCCATGAGTCTTTGTCATTTGGTTGGGAGAAGCTTGCCATCCTTGCCAAGGGTCTTAGTGTACTCAGGTGGATTAGGCTGAGGCATTTTCCTGTCCTTGTTATTAGACATGTCCTTTCTGCTGTTATCATTGCTGTTATTTTTCTGGCAGTTGTCTGAGGTGGATCTGTTGCCAGGCTTGTCCGATTTGATATCTTTCTTTGGCTCATTACTGCCCTCTGCAGACGGTTCAGCCCTTCGTTCCCAATACCTCATGTCAATCCTTTGAACGTGATTTTGAAGTTTGTCGAGTGTATGGGGTTTTTCAAAGTGGATGAGGCCATCCTTGATGCGTTTTGGTAGTGCCATGTATGCCTTGTGGAGGAGAGTGTTGTTGTTATAGTCAACAAAAGCCACGAGCCTATAAAATTCCACAAAAAACCTAGTGGCTTTGTGGTTGTCCTGTATAGTTAGCTTTTTGAGAGCCATCTCAGTGTCGGCTCTTTCATCCCAAGAGCTGAAATTGATCTGTAACTCATCGATAAAAGGCTCTAAATTGCTGGTCTAGCAGGGTTCTGTATTGGCGTTACCTGTCAGGTAGGGCTCAAAACATTCCAGAGCCATTCCTTTCAGGTAGGAGACCATGTAGGTGACTTTTTGCCTATCATCGGGGAATGAGTTAGGCTGGGTGCAGAAGTTCATTCTGCAAAGGAAGATGAAACTCTTTAACTTCTGTGGATTGGTCCCATAGAAGGGTTCTGGTTCTCCAATCCTGGTGGCTTGACCATCCTGTCAGTGATTCCAGGCAGTTCTGCCGAGTTCGAGAATGGTGTTTAAAAGGTCCTTATTGTTGGCTGGGTTTATGGGGGCCCTGGCCCTAGGAGGTGGCCCGGCTTGTGGAGCCTGCCTGGCCTGCGGGGCTAGTCTGGTTCAGGGAGCTTGCCTGGCTTGCGGCAGTACAGCTGCAGGCTAAGGTGGTGCAGCTGCGGGTTGTGGAGGTACGGCCATAGGTTGACGGGGTGCAACTGCAGGTTGAGGGGGTGTGGCTACCGGAGTGTGAGGAGGTTCAGGCATATTTGCCCATCGATTTTATTGAGGCTGTTCCTCGGTTTTGGCATCTGCATCATAATGCACCAAACTGGGTTCGTCCTCTGCCGGATGGAGTTCTTGATTGTCATTGTCATAGTCTGCATATTTGTCAAGCCCACAATACCATGCTCTGATCTACTCGGCAGTACCAACCAACCAACCCTTACCCATATCATCCCTCACCAGTGTGTGGCCTCGGCTCGGTACATTCAGTTCATCATTTGGTTCATTATCCTTATCCCACCCTCCTATTCTTTATTATTCTTTTATTCCCTGTCCTTCCCCTTGCCCGTTTACCCTTGGGACACTCACTATTCGTTGTCACTTGGCAGTGGCCCTATTGTTTTATATTCGGCCACTTTCTATTGTTCTATTTTCACTCACTCTTTTGTCTCGGTCATATTTCATTGTTCTATTATCATCCACATTCCTTGTTCTATTCTTGATCATTGTGGACAATACCTCCACATGATTCTCCATACCTTATTGTTCTCCATTCCTTGTGCCACCCTGTTCCACATCTCACTTCTTAACCTATATAAGTAGTGAATGTATGTAGATGGTTCTTCGTTCTGGAAATCAACTAGGTTTACGCCTTCTCGTCCTCCCTTCTCCTGTCTAAAGTCCTTTACCTGGGCCGACACTCTCGGCACTCTCCTGGGTATCACTTCTGTCCCAAATCAGTGGCATGCATGGGAAGTAGGGTGCAACGCACGAGCACGTTGAAGCCACGCCACTACTTCTGGCCTGCAGGACTTGACCATTCCCATCCGACACCTCGGCATTCCCAGAGCCTGACAATATTCAATGTCGTCATTGACTACCTCTTCTATGCGTGGCTCTTGCTTGAAGGGGGAGGTGAGGCACCGCAGTTCGATTGCTGGCAAGGTGTAACCACTGAGAAGTGGTGGGGTGCTGGAGGCTTCATGCTCTCTTTGTTGATTTACTGTGGGGGTGAGCCGATTGTCTTCCATGTGGGCTGTTATCTAGTATGTGGGGGCATAATCATAAGAACTGATGTAGCATGGAAAGCAGTATCACTCTGAATATATGTCAGGCCTCGGTAACACCGAAGGTACAGTCAGGAACCAGCCAAGTCCTGCAGGCCAGTTGGGGTGGCTTGGCTTCAACATACTCATGTGTTGCACCCTGCCTCCTGTGTGTGCCACTAACTTGTAATGGAAAAGATGCTCGAGAGGATGCCAAGGGTGTCAGCCCGAGTGGGGACTTCTGAACAGAAGGAGGAGAGCAGGAAGGCATAAACCTAGTTGATACTCAGACTGAGGAACTATGTACATGCATTCGCTACTTATATAGGCTGAGAGGCAGAATGTGGAATAAGGGAGGCATAAGACATGGAGAAAAGAATAAGGTATGGAGACCATGTGGAGGTATTGTCCACAGCAATCTAGAATAGAACAATATGAGAGTAAGACAATGAAACATGACCGATAATAAATGAGTAAGATTGTGGGAAAGAATAGAAAAATAGGGGATGGCCGAATATAAAACAATAGGGCCGCGACCGAGCAGCAATGAATAGTGAATGTCCCAAGGGTAAATGGGCAAGGGGAAGGACAGGGAGTGGAAGAATGATAAAGAATAGGAGGGTGGGGTAGGGATAATGAACCAGATGATGAACCGAGTGTACTGAGCCAAGACCATGCACTGGTGAGGGATGATATGGGTAAGGGTCGGTCAGTTGGTACTGCTGAGTAAATCAGAGCATGGTATTGTGATTGTGACAATATACTGTTAAGTCTCAGTAATGCCGATATTGTGGACGGGAGTCGGTCAAGTCCTGCAGACTGGTCAGAGTGGCTAGGCTTCAATGTGCTCGTGCATTGCGCCCTGCTATTCCATGTGTGCCACTGATTTGGACAGAAGAGAGACCCAGGAAGATGCCGAGAGTGTTGGCCCGAGTGAAGGACTTTAGACAGGAGAAGGGCAGACAAGGGGATGCAAACCAAGTTGATATTGAGAGTGAGGAACTATCTACATACATCTGCTACTTATATAGGTTAAGAAGCAAGATGTGGAACAGGGTGGTATAAAGAATGGAGAACAATAAGGTATGAAGAATCATGTGGAGGAATTGTCCACAGGAATCAAGAATAGAATAGGAAATGTAGACCAGAATAGAATAATGACATATGGTTGAGAATAGAATAATGAGAGAGTGGATGAGAATAGAACCCAAAGATAAAACAATAGGGCCATGACCGAATAATAAATGAATAACAATTGTTCCTAGGGGAAACGGGTAGGGGAAGGGATGAGTAATGAGGGAATAGTAATGGATGGAGGGTGTGGTACGAGGGTGGTGAACCAGATGATGTACTGGATGTACCGAATGTACCGAATGTACCGAGCCAGGGCCGTGAACTAGTGAGGGAAGACTTTTCACTGGTCTGTGGGTAAGGGTTGGTTGGTTGGTATTGCCGAGTTACCAGATACTCAGTACATGTACTTGACAAAAGCAAGGCATAAAAGAATAAGTGTAGTGAAAAGAATGAAAGATAAAATGAACCAAATGGAAGTAAAGAATGTACCAAACTGAGACCAATGTACTATGTGACTTGTGAATTGACTTGATCATTTGCACATAGAATTAGACATCAGGATTTGATTGGTACAACTAAGTGAACCAAGGCTCAGTATCATGTACTTGACAGTCACACAGTACATCTGTTTCATTCATCACACTTCTTATTTCTTTTCATTTTGCTTATTCTTTTATGCCTTGCTTCATCTTGCTTCAGTATGTTCACTAATATACCCAGACATTTTTGTCCACTCTTGATATCCTGTCTCCATGTCTTGGTATTTTACTTCCATTTCATATGCTACCCTGTTCTATACTATGGTCATTCATCCCCATATATTTGACTATAAAAGTAGTGCATCATCATGTATGTATTTCAGCTCAGAAGATCAACTAAGACACACATATGTCTACTTTCTCTAAGTCCTTGGTCTATGTTTGGTACCAATAATCTTGGTCCTCTCCTGATGTCAGGCACTGAAGATGCCAACATTGCAAGGGCTGAGTACTATTGCAATAGTACTGACTTCTTGATGCTGGTGGGGAATTGGCCAAGTCCAGTCGACTGATCGGGGTAGCCTGGTTTCAATGTACTCATATATTGTGCCCTACTTTCTGTGCATGCCAATAATTCAGAGAGACAGAGAACTTGGGAGAGTGCTGAGAGTATCGGCCAAAGTAGAGGACTTCAGACAGGAGGAAGGAAGGCAAGAAGGCAGATGCCAAGTTGATATTCAGAATGAGGAACTATCTACATCCAGGTTCTACTTATATAGGTTAAGAAGTAAGATGTGGGATCAGGGTGGCATAAGACATGGAGAAAAGCATAAGGTATGGAGAGCATGTGGAAGTATTGTCCACAATACTTAAGAATAGAACAATGAGTATAAACAAAAATAGGACAATGAGATATGGCTGAGTATAAGATAATAAGAGTGTGATCAAAAATAAAACAATAGAATGTGGCTGAATATAAAACAAGAAGGTCATGGCCAAGAATAAAACAATAGAAAATGTCCCGAGGTAAAATGGGCCAAGAGAATGAACAATAAATGGGTTGGGAATAATGGATAATGAATAAATGAAGAGTGGATGATGAATAGAGTGGGAGGTGTGGTTGATGAATGTACCAAGCCAAGACTGACATACTAAGTGACTTGTATATGACTTGGTCACCTGCATGTGGAATTAGACTTGACATTTGGTTAGTACTACCAAGTGAACTGGTGCTTGGTATGTGTACTTGACACCTGAACACCTTCCAAAATCTAGTGGTATCAGGGATAGGAGGGCACAACATAAGTATGTTGAAGCCAAGCCATGTCTGCTAGGCTTATTGTGTTTGAGGATTCTATTGTATTAGTGCCTGAGATCACACAGTGACAGCCCTTAACAGTGCTTAACAGGTGGATATATATATGGATAGAAAAGAATGTAGCAATTCTTTAGTAATAAAAATTACTCGACAAACTTGAGAATCAGTTCTGTAATATATCTACAAATTATAAGCTACAGCCACCAACTGAACACATTGTTCAAGATCAACTTTCTTAAGATAATACTTGGCAAGGTTGAAACTTGGCAAGGTTTAGAATAGGGCTTGGCTTCAGCTTATATGCTATGCCATCTAGATCTCATTAAATCCCTAACTTTAGAGGGTCTGAGGTTTCAGAGGTGAGCAAGGTAATTCTTAGTTGATTTACAGATTCAGTAATAACCAAACTAGTAGTACCATCAAAGAGTTTAAGGGGAATTGGATCAATAACTACAGAACAACTAATTTACATGCATATTATATACTAAATACATATTCCAAATATTAGTCAGGATTAGTGATCAAGAACAAGGGGAACTACAAATCAGGAAGAATCCCTGGTTAAAAGAACAATGGGATCAAAAGTACAAGGAGGTGAGAAAACTTTGTGACAAAGCTGCTGCAGGATCTGAGCGAGATCTTAATGTATGCCTATAATAGGGAATGGGGAATGGGGTTGAAACAAAGTGGATGTAATAACAGAGTAGATATGAATGAGCACTTATTGGAAGAGCAAGGTGAAGTGAGTGAGGTTTGGACCAGTGAATTGAGGGCATGGTTTCTGGTTGGAGGGCTGAAGTAAGGTGGCAGAAGTGGGGTGGCTAAGAAAGGCAGAAGAGCAGGGTTTACTTGAAAAGGAAAAGTGATTATATGCTTCAAGCAGAAATTATGATAGAAATAAGTTCAGCAAGGTCATGACAGTATCCCTTCCTTATGACTTAGTCCTCCAAGGATATGGTAGTGAATTTTAGATGTGGACATGTCTGAGTTTGAAACTTTGGTAAGGTTGCATAAAAGGGATGCTGGCTGGGCTGGTGGTCTCCATCATCGATGATGCTCAACAATATAATTCAAACTGTATACCAGCTAAGCACCCCCACCACTTTTGACTTTAATAGGGCACATATTGCTGGTCCCATTGATTAACCTGATCCTTTCTTAATCATTGTCAAAACCCTGATGTTTTGGATGCCATCAATATGATACAAGGATTACATGATATGCATGTTGTGTGGGTTGAGGGTTAGTCATATAAGAGTCAGAAAGTATGTTTCTGAATTTCCTTTTATTTTTATGATCATTGCTGACTTTATTCTAGTATGCAAAACTTCAGCTCATGCATAACATGAGCAAAGGTGATGTGAATCCAATGTAACATTGAGTCTAGCATAGAGGTCTTATGCTTTATCTAGATGTTCCCTGAGGGCATTGTCCTCAAAGCATTTCATGTTCTGGATTTGTCTCTGGATGGTAGTAATGACTATTTTAGGCTTCTTTGTCATTTCTGCTACCAATGTATCCCAGATCTCTATGGCATACTTTTTCATCTCTAACATAAAGTCCAGTGACTCTGACACTGTGACCAATATTTGGGTTTTAACCAATTCCTCTCTGGTAAGATGTTTTTCAAGTCTCTCCTTTGATTTATCTACTCTGGCCTCCTTGTCATCAGTGAAGATATGTGCCTTTGAAAAGATATGAGGATTGGGAAACCTATCAATGGTTCTCTCAATACTGTATTTCTCATGGACTTGAAATAGCTACAGAGAGAAGGACCAAGTTGATCCATTAGTAGCTGTCAAGTACACATACCGAGCATCGGTTAACTCAGTAATGCCTACCAAACAATCATTCTAATTCCATGTGCAAGTGACCAAGTCATATACAAGTCACTTAGTGTGTTGGTCTTGGCTCAGCACATTCATCATTCACACCTCCCACTCCATTCATCATTCCACTCCTCCTTCATTCATTTTCCATTATTCATGATCCATTTATTCTTTTATTCTCAGCCCATTTTACCTCAGGATATTTCCTATTGTTTTATCCTCATTCATGACCATATTGTTTTATATTCAGTTGCCTTCTATTGTTCGCACTCTTATTATCTTATGCCCAGTCATATTTCATTGTTCTATTCTTGAACATTGTGGACAATACCTCCACATGCTCTTCATACCTTATTGTTCTTCTCCATGTCTTATGCCACCCTGATTCCACATCTCCTTAACCTATATAAGTAGCACTGGATATAGATAGTTCCTCGTTCTGAATATCGATTTGGTTCATGCCTTCTTGTTTTCCCTCCTGCCATCTGAAGTCCCTTACTTGGGCCAACACTCTCGGCACTCTCCTGGGTATCTCTTCTGTCTGAAATCAGTGGCACACATGGAAAGTAGAGTGCAATGCTGACAGTAAAGTGATTGATCTCAACCATGTTACAAATTCGAATCCGATGGCACTCAACCTATATCACCTTCACTGTGGCCATATCACACAGCCAACCATTCTATTTAGCACTCTAATCTTCAGACTCCCAATTTGTCATCATGTCTTCTTCAGAGCTCATTCCCATGCAATGCCACAACACATAGGACACACATATCATGGCAGAACCATTAACATATCATTATCTTCGCATACCTCCCCCAGCACATTTCTCACTCAGAAGAAGATCCCATCCAATCTACACTCAGTCATATGTGATAGGAGATGCAGTCTATTTCCCAGAAAGCCGAGAACCATATATATTTCTTGGAATGATGTCTAGACCAGCATATTGTGATAGGAGTAGAGTGGAATATGAGGCAGAGTTCAGGGCACCATCCCATCCTGATTACCCTGCCTACTCCATTCAACTCACTCTTAAACACAAGATGAGAGTGCACAACCGTATACCCATTAGTCCTCCTTGTAGGATGTATATATGCACCTCACCCCTGAGAGGTCAATCTCAATATATTTTCTTTTCCTATTGATTTCGGTTCCATCTTGTGTACAATTCAATTCTATGATTTTCGTAATTTATTTTGTATTTTTACCCTCAAAACTGAGGGAGTTATTTTATGTTTTTGTATACTACTCACGCGTGCTTACACAGGCACCACACAACATGCATGGCCAGCTCCCTGGGAAGGGACCAGCAGTTTGGCTCTATACCAAGGAGGTGGTATAGGGGCTGGCTCAGGCATATATGCAGGTGAAACACCACCCGTGTATACCTTCCTCCTCAGTGGTTGACAACACTGAGGAGGTGAGCCAACTGTACAAATATATGAAGAATTACGACTAATTTTCTCATCATTTACACTGTAGTTACATCCTATGGGTATATTTATAAATAAATACTCAGTGGTTGACAACACTGAGGAGTTAAATCCTATAGATTGCCAAATAAACTCTCTAAACTACTGCACAAGTTGCTCATAGTCCTATCAGGGCTATGGGCCCCAGAGACCCAACAGAGAAAATTGCCTTGACCATGGGGAGGTTAGCTACAGATGGATCTAATTGGTCTCTGTTGAGAGCTCAACTCATGAGTTATTTCGAGTCTAAAAATCTTTTGAAACATATTGAAGGCAAAGCCGACCGACCACCTGATCCTCCCACATATCCTAAGGGATATGTCCTCACTGATGATGAGGAATTCAAGTTAGAGAAAATTAAGGAGAGACTAGAAAAGTGGCTGGCCAGAGAAGGGCTTGTCAAGACTCAAATACTGGCATCCATGTCAGAGTCACTAGCTTTAATGCTAGAGAAGAAGAAGAATGCAAAGGACATCTGGGACACTCTGGTAGTTGAAATGATGAAAAAAACAAAGATGGTTGTCACCAGAATTCAGAGACAACTCTGGAAAATGAAATGCTCAGAGGATGATGATCTCAGAGAGCACCTTGATAGGGCTCAAGATCTCTGATACAGAGTTCCTTGATATATTATTAGCCTCATTGCCACCCTCCTACAAATCTATTATAAATGCCCTCACGACATCTCTTGAAGAAGTCAGAAAGCTGTTGGACCCGGATAATATCATTCAGATCCTCAAATCGAAATACGATAGGTGTAGGACACTGGCTATTACTCAAGAGGATTAAGAGTTTGTGGGTATATCAGACAGAAAGGTGTATATATGCACCAATTGCAAGAAGCCAGGACACACTGCTGAAGTGTATTAGGCTAAAGGTGGTTGCAGAGAAGGCCAGGGGCCAAGGCAGAAAAAAAAGAGCTAAGTTCAAAAAGAAGAAAGGAAAAGGGAAAGGCAAAGCCAACATACTGTAGCTGATGAAGATGCGAGGGAGACGATGATGGATCTATGGCATTTATCAATTACAATTGTGCCACCTTCATCAGAGATGGAACAGGCAATGCAATTATTCCAGATACTAGAGCTAGTTCTCATATGATGCTGCATAAAAATATGCTTGAGAACTATAGAAGCTTCCCTATACTGTGTACTCTTTGGGCAGCTGATCAAGGCAGCTTTGATGCATATGGCAGCGAACAACTCAAGATAATTAATAGAGTGAGAGGGAAAGCAGTCACATTGACATTGAAAGATACATTATATCCTCCTAAAATTGCCTTCACCCTTATTTCCATAGGCCAATGCAATGATGCTGGTAACCGGACAGAGTTTGCATCACAGAAATGCACAATAAACAATTCGTCCGGCCATATTTTATCACAGGCACCAAAATTACATGGTTTATACAGATTGGACAATCAGTCAACCCAACATTCCACTCAGTGATGCCTGACTACCATCGAGACACACCACAGACTAGGGCATATATCTTATAAAGCCCTTAATTGCCTGATGGATTGTGGCATGGTGTCAAGTCCACGTACCGAGACCCATCTGCCGGCAGTGCCGACCAGGCAATCATCCTATATCCACGACCAAGTGCCCACGTCGCATGCATAACACTTGGTACGCCGGTTTCGGCTCGGCATGCCCACCATCCACACTCTCTGTCTTCACCCTTCGGTCCATCTCCCCTCGGGACTTCCTGTCCTTGTATTATCCTCGGACA